>MDKH01230930.1:0-43829 GCA_005239495.1 Nicotiana undulata
AATTAATGTTTGAAACTAATGCTAGATAGGGAATTTACTTACCTCAAGTACTAGGTTGAAGGCTCTCTTGGAAGCTCTCACACAACACAAGGAAGAAGATGGATAATGGAAGAAATGACTCAATCCCGTGTTTTAAATGAAATTTCACTGCCTGGCCTACAGGGGTTCCGCACCTGCGGCTCGAGGACTGCACCTGCGGTCTCGCACCTGCGGAATTGGGAAAGAGGGGCTGGGGTCGCACCTGCGGAGCTGGAGACCGCACCTGCGGAACCTTCGCACCTGCGGAGCTGGAGACCGCACCTGCGGAACCTTCGCACCTGCGAGGCTGGGACCGCAGGAGCAGTCCCGCACCTGCGGCTGAGCAACCGCACCTGCGGTCACGCCAGATCAGGTGCACCAGCTGCATCTTCAGCTGGTTTTTGGCCTCGTTCGGTGTCCGGGAGGCACCTGGGCCCACCCGAGACCCCGCCCAAATATACCATCAAGTCCTAACTCATAATACGGACTCGCTCGAGCCTTCGGAACACCCAAAACAACGCTAAATCTAAAAATCACCCCTCAAAACCCCTAGGATCAAACTTAAGGATTCCTAAGTTCTTAATTTCTATAACAACACGTCGGACCGACCTATTCTACTCGGAATGATTTCAAATTTTGCAGACAAGTCGTAAATGACATAACGGAACTATTCCCAGTCTCGAAATTGCATTCGGACCTCGGTAACATAAAATCACATTCCAAACCAAATTTCAAATTCTATGAAAATCCTCAAAACTTCATTAACTCTAAATTTTCCCATTTTGATCTGAAACCCGTCAAATCAAGTCCGTTTCTTACCAAATTTCACAGATAACCTAAATAACACATATTGAACCAGTCTCGGGCTCCGAAACCATAATATGGGCCCGGCAGCATAGTTTTCACATCGAGGTTCATTTTCATAAGCCTTTATTATTTTCAGAAAATAATTTTCTTTAAAAAAAATCATTTCTTGGACTTGGGTCCTCGGGATTTGATTCCGGGCATACGCCCAAGTTCCATATTTTCCTACAGACCTTCCGGGATCGCCAGATCACGGGTCCGAGTTTGTTTACCAAAACTGTTGACCAAAGTCAACTTTATTCAATTAATTATCATAAATTCAACTCTTTATCAAGTTTGCACATAAAGTCTTCCCGGCTACGCGCCCGGGCTGCGCACGCACGTCAAGGTGAGATTAACGGAGGCTTTCTGGGCCTCGAAATACAGTCATAATTAAATTTACATAAGAAGACCTTTTAGGTCATCACAGTAATAAATGCTTATGTACTATGTTGGGATTTCCCCCTCCAATAAAAAATGGACCCTTATCATTTCTTGCACACACAAATATTCAATACCAAAAACATTCTCAACTCTCTAACTCAAACATTCTCCATTATTGATTCCTTTGATTTATTGCTTACATTTATCGTGTTTCATTTATTGTCCTTCATTCATTACGCATCATTGATAATTAATAGCCGCCTTCGAGGCCCTCAACAATGTTAGACCCTCATAGGCCGTTCGCTACTACCACCGAGCTTCGACCTAGATGTCCTATCTCGGCCAGCTCGAGACCCCATCTTAGGGAAGTTTGGTTTGCATATCTTGGATCTCTTTAACTCTTATCTTATTTCATCAACTCATACTTAGCATCTATTTCCTAACAACTAGTATTAAAATAGATCACATATTTTTAGAACCACGAAATCAAATATAATTGTAATTACCATTTTCAAGGTAAAAAACAGATAATTTGGTGGTGCATAGATACTCGTAACCTCACCTACACACATGCAATTTCACATAGCATTCAAGTTGGGGATTCCTAATCCCTCAAGTCAGGGTTAGACCAAACACTTACCTCAATTTCGCAGGCCACTCACTGCTCAATCACAACTTTTCCTTTACAATTTGCCTCTAACCTGCTTGAATATAATCATAATCGGTTCAATATCATTAACTATTGCTAAAGGAATTAACTTTAATGAAAATCATGATTTTCCTATAAAAAGACAAAAATCGACCCCGGGTCCGCTTGGTCTAAACTCGAGGTTCGGATCAAAACTCGTTCACCCATTCTATCCCGAGCCCGAATACACAATTGGTTTTGGAATCTGACCTCAATTCAAGGTCTAAATTCCAAAATTTCGAAATTCCTAAGCTCTACTCAAAAATCCCAAAGCTTACCATGAAAATTCTAGATTCTAGGTTGAAATCTTGTTTAAAGTTGCAAGAGATTGAAAGGAATTAGTAAGGAATCACTTACCTATGATTTGGAGAAGTTTGGATCTTTCGAAAATCGCCTATGGAGGTTTAGGGTTTAAGAGAATTGAGAAGTGGGTGAAAATCCCATCTAAAATTCAACGTAACAGGCTGCGGATGTCGCAATTGCTACTGGAGCCTTGCATTTGCGAAGCTCGCAATTGCGAGAAGGGCATCGCAAATGCGAACCCTTCGCAATTCCTGTTGCCTTCGTATTTGCGACTTAAGTGTCGCATTTGCGACTTCTGGTCATCCTGGCAATCTTCACAATTACAAAGAGAAATCTCGTATTTGCGAGATTTTAAGCTGGCCCAAGTTTTTGCATTTGCGATAAATAACTCGCATTTGCCAATACTACCTTCATCGCATTTATGATCCCTGATCTCACAATTGGGAGATCAGAGGCATGTGATAGACACCAGATGCACCAGCTGAGTTTTCTATGTCCTAATCACTGTGTAGCATATCCGAAACTCACCCAAGCTCTCGGGGCTCCAAACCAAACATGCACACAAGTCTAAAAACATCATACGGACTTTCTCGTGCGATCAAATCACAAAAATAGCATCTAAAACTACGAATTTAACCTCAAAACTTATGATTTTCTCAAGAACACCTCAATTTCACTATTTTCTCAAATGGACGCCCGAATCACGTCAAATGAACTCCGATTTCCACAAAATTTCACATATAGTACTTAAACATTATAACAAACCTCTATCGGGCTCCGAAACCAAAATACGGGCCCGATACCAATGGTTTCAGACATTAATTCTTTTCTTTATTTCATTAAATATCCAGCACAACAAGTTTCTTCAAAAATAGATTTCTAAAGCTAGGAACCTCGGAATTCAATTCCAGGCATACGCCCAAGTCCCATATTTTACTGCGGACCTCCGGGGACCGTCAAAACACGGATACGAGTCCTTTTACTCAACATTCTGTACACTAAACACCCTGCGCTCACTAGGGGTGTGTACAAACTCCCGAGGGGCTCTCAAAGCCCAAGCTCTAAGCAAGGACATCTCACGTGCTACCGTATTAATACCTAATCCTCACGGTCAACTCACGTGCTACATGGGAAACTCACGCGCTATGGTATCAATACCTGGACCCACACGGTCAATTCACGTGCTACGCGGAAAACTCACACGCTATGGTATTAATATCCTCACAACCAGACCCTCGGCCTCACTCAATCATGTACCTCACTAGCCTCACCATCATCAACAAATAAGGGGACACAACCCACATCAAGTATCACAGCATATTAGCAAATAACAGAGACTGGTAAAAATGTACAGTAATTTCTATGACTGTGTACACATAATGTGAGCATTAATAAAGCCTAAGCATGATCTCTAAAATGATGGCAGACAAGTTCAACAACAAGTAACTACGTAAACACAGATGATGGCAATTAGGCCTTAAGCCTCACGTGACAGACCAAGTCTCAATCCTTCAGGGTGCACACGCACACGCCTGTCACCTTGCATGGGTATCACTTCCAAACAGTCACACGATATCAAATTCTCCGGGTTTATACCCTCAAAGCCAGAGTTAAAACTATAACTTTCCTCAACCGCGTAAAATCCTATTCCGGGATTCCCTCGTCTCTCGACTCGGTCTCCAAAAGCTCCGAATCTAAACATAATCAGATTAATACCATCAATATGTGCTAAAGAATCAAATTCTACAATAAAAATACAAAATATGCCAAAAATCCAAAACCCGGCCCCCGGGCCCATGTCTCAAAGCCTGTCAAAAATGGAAGAATCGAAACCCTCGTCCTCTCTCGAGTCTAACCATACAAAATTTATCAAAATCGAACTTTGTTTGGTCCCTCAAATCCTCACTTAAAACTCTCCAAAATTCAAAACCTAACTCCCTCAATTTCACTTTAAAATCATCAATCAAATACCAAAAACGAAGATGGATTCATGAAATATAACCAAAATCGAGTAGAGAACAGTTACTCCAATCCATATGGTGAATATCTCCTCCAATATTGGCGTGACAGTCCAAGATGGCATAATAAGGCGACAACCAATCCATGCCCAAAATGACATCGAAATCCACCATATCAAGAAGCAAAAGGTCCACACTAGTTTCAAGACCCTCAATAACGACCACACACGAACGATACACACGATCTACAACAATAGCATCCCCCACGGGCGTAGACACATAAACATGGACACTCAAGGAATCGCGGGGCACAACCAAATTTGAAGAAAAATAAGATGACACATAAGAGTAAGTAGACCCCGGATCAAACAGAACTGAAATATCTTTATTGCAAACAGAAATGGTACCTGTGATAACAGCATCAGAGGACTCCGCCTCAGTCTTGGCTGGAAATGCATACAATCGGGGTTAGGCCCCACCACCCCGAACCACATCTCTGGGAGGACCTCTGATAGGCGGACCTCCACCTCTAGCGGGCTGGCCTCCACCTCTAGCGGGCTGGTCTCCACCTCTAACAGGCTGGCCTCCATCTCTAACAATCTGACCCCTACCTCTGGCTACCTGACCCCTACCCCTGGCTGGCTGGGCAGCTGGTGCTGCAGCTGGTGCCAAAACTATGACAGGAGAACCCTGATACTGAAGCTGGTTACCCAAAAATCTCGGACAAGCTCTCCGTATATGCCCATATTCACCACACTCAAAGCATCTCTCTTGATATAGAGGCTGGCCCTGATGAGCTGGCTGACCACGATAATAACTCTACAGATGAGGTGCTCTGATAGGAGCTGATGTTGCGATATAGACTGGCTGAGCAGAAGGAGGCATATAAGAGCCACGACCACCTGAAGTACTATGAGATGCCTGAAGTGCTGAATGAAATGGCCTGGAAGAATGGCCTATGCTAAAAGCAACCCCGCCTCCAGATGAGGCACCACTGAATCTACCGGAATGGCGAGGTCTCTTATCTTACCCCTGACCTCCCAATCCGAGAACCATCTCGACTCTCCTGGCCACATTGGCTGCATTCTGAAAGGAAATCTCGCTCCCTGTCTCCTTAGCCATATGCAACCTGATGGGCTGAGCAATGCCCTCAATAAATCTCCTGACCCCCTCTCTCTCTGTGTGGGCAACAAAAGAATAGCAGGTCTATCCAAATCCACAAAGCGATTCTCATACTGGTAACAATCATGCTACCCTGCTGAAAATGCTCAAACTTTCGACGGTTCTCCTCCTTGGTACTGATAGGAAGAAACTTCTCCAAAAAGAGGTGTGAAAATTGATCCCAAGTCAGAGAAGGTAACCCAGCTGGTTTAGTCAACAAATAATCCCTCCACCATTTCTTGGCGGAACCAGTCATCTGAAAAGCAGCAAAGTCGACCCCATTGGTCTCCAAAATACCCATGTTTCGAAGAACCTCATGACAACTATCAAGGTATTCCTGAGGATCCTCTGAAGTAGCACCACTGAAATGAACAGGGAAAAGCTTGATAAACCTATCCAGTCTCCACAAAGAATCTGAGGACATAGCCGCCCCATCAACAAGCGGTGCTGTAATAACTGGTTGAACTACCCCAACTGGATTGGCTGCTGGGGTCTGAATCTGAAGAGTGACCTGCTCAGGAGCGTGGGTAATAGGAGTTTGAACCCCTCTTCCAGCCTGAGATACGGCTGCTGCCACGGAGAATGTGCCACTTTGGTCTACACTCTCCACAAGGCCCACTAATCGGACCAAAGAATCCTGAAGCACTGGGGTAGCAATAAACCCCTCTGGGACCTTAGTTGGTCCCGCTGGAACGGTCTAAGCTAGAGCCCCCTCATCAATCTCTATCTGGGTCTTCGCAGCTGGGGTTGCTACCTAAGCAATGGGTTGAGTCCTGCCCCTACCTCAGCCTCTAGCATGGCCTCGGCGTCGACCTCTGCCCCTAGTAGGAGCTGATGCTGCTAGAGGACCTGATTGTTGGTCAGCGAAAGAAGAAGCACGTGTTCTCGCCATCTGCGAGAGAACAGAAGAGTTCAATCAGTATTTGAGATAACAAGAATCGCACGACAGAGTAGAAATAAAAATGAGTTTGTTCCTAACTTTATAGCCTCTGAGAGATAAGTACAGACGTCTTCGTACCGATCCCTTAGACTCTATTAAGCTTGTCCGTGAATTGTGAGACCTAGGAAACCTAGTGCTCTGATACCAACTTGTCACGACCCAATTTCACGACCCTCGGGATCGTGATGGCGCCTAACACCATACTTGCTAGGCAAGCCAATGTTAGAACTTGACTAACCGTTTTCTTTTAAAAATTTACTTAAACATAAGTAGACAGTTTAAAATGAATACAAAATCTGATATTGTTCAACAAATGATATCAATAATAATTAAATAATGAAACAAAACCACGAACTGATGTTAATATCTAACTACCCGGGGTCTGGAGTCACAATTCATGAACTAATAAAGAATACTACAAGTATTTGGCTGAAATAAAAAATAATATATATATATATATATATATATATATATATATATATATATATATATATATTATATCAAATAAAACAATAGACAAATAATATAGAGAAGACTCTAGGAAATCTGCGGGTGCCAGCAGATCTACCTCGTGTCTCCGTACGAATGATCAGCTACTACTCGAAAATCAACTTTGGCCGGAACCTGGATCTGCAGAAGAAGTGCAGTATCAGTACAACCGACCCCAAGTACTGGTAAGTGTCGAGCCTAACCTCGACGAGGTAGTGACAAGGCTGCGGACGGGAATTTATAATATAACATATATACGATGTATAATAAAGCAAGAAGGGAATACTGAACTAAATAAACAATAATTTGCAGTAATTAATAAAATAACTCAGCTAATGTTTCCAGATCTCAGCTATAACTAATCCTTACGAAAATTTTCGAATTTCAATATAAATAACAGTAAGAGAAGAATATGAAATGACAACAATAAAACAGTGAGTATTTCAGTCTTTATTTTATAACAAGTAAAACATGAATATTCTCCCTTATTACTCCTTGTTGCGGCGTGCAACCCGATCCTACCTATACACCCTTATTGTTCCTCCCTATATATATATATATATATATATATATATATATATATATATATCACCCTTATTTCTCCTGTTACGCCGTGCAACCTGATCCCACATGTCCAACCTTATTACTCCTTGTTGCGGCGTGCAACCCGCTCCCACCAGACAATAACATCTCATTATTTATAATAAAGGTTTCACAAATTAGATCAAAGTCTTTCACAGTATTTGCGTCTCAACAATGATAAACAGAAAGTTGTAATATTCAGAAACTTCACTAATTATCATTACCCAGCGAAACCAACCGAAATGTATCCCAATGAAGCTAAGGAACAGTTAATACTTTCAAATAGGGGAAAACAATCTCTGCAACATCAAGTAGACAAAACAAGTACACATGGAAGCATCAATAATCATGGAACAATTAAGACATGAATATAATAAGTTGAGAACGGGGAAGGAAACATGCTAAACAGATAATTCGATGGTGCATAGATACTCGTCACTTCACCTATACACCACACACGTGCAATTTCACATAGCATTCAAGTTGGGGATTCCTAATCCCTCAAGTCAAGGTTAAACCAAACACTTACCTCAATTCTGCAGGCCACTCACTCCTCAATCACAACTTTTCCTTTAGAGTTTTCCTCTAACCCACTCGAATCAAATCAAAATCGGTTCAATACCATTAATTGTTGCTAAAGGAATTAACTTAAATGATAAATTATAGTTTTCCTATAAAAAGACAAAAATCGACCCCGGGCCCGCTTGGTCTAAACTCGAGGTTCGGACCAAAACTCGTTCACCCATTCTCCCCCGAGCCCGGATACACAATTGGTTTTGGAAGCCGACCTCAATTAGAGGTTAAATACCCAAATTTCGAAATTCCTAAGTTCTACACAAAAATCTCAAATTTTACCATGAAAAATCTAGATTCTAGGTTGAAATATTGTTTAAAGTTGCAAGAGATTGAAAGAAATTAGTTAGGAATCACTTACCTATGATTTGGAGAAGTTTGGGTCTTTGGAAAATCGCCTATGGAGGTTTAGGGTTTGAGAGAATTGAAAATGGGCGAAAATCTCGTCTAAAATTCAACTTAACAGACTGCGGATGTCGCAATTGCGACTGGAATGCGAAGCTCGCAATTGCGAGAAGGGCATAGCAAATGTGAACCCTTCGCAATTTATGTTGCCTTCGCATTTGCTACTTCTAGTCATCCTGGAAATCTTCGCAATTGCGAAGAGAAATCTTGCATTTGCGCGACTTTAAGCTTGCCCACGTCTTCGCATTTGCAATAAATTACTCGCATTTGCCAATACTGCCTTTATCGTATTTGCGATGCCTGATCTCGCAATTGCGAGATCAGAGGCCTGTGATAGACACCAGATGCACCAGCTGAGTTTTCTAAGTCCTAATCACTCTGTAGCCTATACGAAACTCACCCGAGTCCTCGAGGCTCCAAATCAAACGTGCACGCAAGTTTAAAAATATCATACGGACTTTCTCGTGCGATCAAATCACAAAAATAACATCTAAAACTACGAATTTAACCTCAAAACTCATGATTTCTCAAGAACACCTCAATTTCACTATTTTCTCAAACGGGCGTCCGAAACACGTCAAATGAACTCTGATTTCCACCAAATTTCACATATAGTACTTAAACATTATAACAAACATGTACCGGGCTTCAGAACCAAAATATCGGCCTGATACAAACGATTTCAAACATTAATTCATTTCTTTATTACCTTAAAAATCCAGCACAACAATTTTCTTCAAAAATTGATTTCTAAAACTAGGGACCTCGAAATTCAATTCTGATACGCTCAAGTCCCATATTTTACTGCGGACCTCTCGGGACCGTCGGAACACGAATCCGGGTCCGTTTACTCAACACTATGTACACTCAACACTCTGCGCTCACTACGGGTGTGTACAAACTCCCGAGGGGCTCTCAAAGCCCAAGAGCTAAGCACGGACAACTCACATGCTACCTTATCAATACCTGGATCCACACGGTCAACTCACATGCTACGCGGACAACTCACGCGCTATGGTATTAATATCCTCACAACCAGACCCTCGGCCTCACTCAATCATGTACCTCACTAGCCTCACCATCATCAACAAATAAGGGGACACAACCCACATCAAGTATCATAGCATATTAGCAAATAATAGAGACTATGGTAAAAATGTACAGTAATTTCTATGACTGAGTACAAATAATGTGAGCATGAATAAAGCCTAAGCATGATCTCTAAAATGTGGCAGACAAGTTCAACAACAAGTAACTACCTAAACACAGATGATGGTTATTAGGCCTCAAGCCTCACGAGACAGACCAAGTCTCAATTCTTTACGGTGCACACCCACACGCCCGTCACCTAGCATGGGTATCACCTCCAAATAGTCACATAATATCAAATTTTTCGGGTTTATACCCTCAAAGCCAGAGTTAAAACTGTTACTTACCTCAATCACGTAAAATATTATTCCGGGATGCCCTCGTCTCTCGACTCGGTCTCCAAAAGATCCGAATCTAACCATAATCAGATTAATACCATCAAGATGTGCTAAAGAATCAAATTGTACAATAAAAACAACAAAATATGCCAAAAATCCGAAATCGGCCAAAACCTGGTCCCAGGACCTTGTCTCGAAACCTGTCAAAATGGCATAATCGAAAACCTCATCCTCTCTCGAGTCTAACCATACAAAATTTATCAAAATCGGACTCCGTTTGGTCCCTCAAATCCTCACTTAATACTCTCCAAAACTCAAACCCTAACTCCCTCAATTTCACTTTGAAATCATCAATCAAATACCAAAAACGAAGATGGATTCATGAAATATAACCAAAATCGAGTAGAGAACACTTACTCAAATCCATATGGTGAAAATCGCCTCCAAAATCGCCCAAATCCGAGTTCCCAACTCAAAATATGACCAAAAGAACAGACCCTTGTTTTATATATTTTCTGTCAGCTAATGCATGTTTTTTTTGTGTCAAACAATCTCGAAACTCGCATTTTATGCCTCCAATGGATTCCTTGTGAAATTCTAGTCAAATTAGGCTTTTGAATCACTCAATTTGACCTTATAATGAAGGAGATATGTTGGTTTCAAGATTTGCAAATAATGCAATTTTTAAATACGCCATTAGTGGCAATTCCGTAATTAATCTGAAAAATCTAGAAACCTAATTCTTAGTAAAATGACGATAAAATCCTCATACAATGTCCAAATTCGATGATTATTTTTTCTACGGGTCCGTAATTGCGATACGGATCTAATGATTCAGTCAAAAAGGAATCGAAACTCATTTATTTAATATGATATCATTTATGCTTGAAGAAACGGCGTCGAAATATAAGAAAAACGAGCGCAACACAACCTAAACCTATTCGAAACTCACCCGAGGCCCTCGGGACCTTAACCAATAATTTCAACAAGTCATATATCACTACCCAAACTTAGTCGAACCTCCAGAACACCCAAAACAACACTAATACACCAAATCAACCTCGAATTCCAGTGTAAGAACTTTTAAACTTCCAAAATTTGACAACGACATCAAAACCTATCACACCACGTCCGAATGACCTCAAATTTTGCACACACGTCACAATTGACACTACGAACCTACTCTAACTTACGGAGTTCCATTCCGACCTCGACTACCTAATTTTTCATTGTCGACCAAAATGGCCAAATTTCTAACTTTTGCCAATTCAAGCATAATTCTATCACGGACCTCTAATTCACATTTCAGACACACTCCTAAGTCTAAAATCATCCAACGAAGCTAATCGAATCATAAAAATTCAAATCCAAATTCGTTTACTCATAAGTCAACTTCCGGTTGACTTCTCTAACTTAGTTTACTAACTAAGAGACTAATTGTTCATTTCACTCCAAAACTACTCTGAACCCAAACCTACCAACTCGATATAAATCAACACAGCTGAACATCACATAAATAAGCAAAAATAGAGAAAGCAAGACTATAACTCTCAGAACGAACGACCGGGTCATTACAAATATCTTTTTCTGGTAATGAAACAATTGCCTTTGGTTATCCACCAAAAAGAATGTATTTTCAAGTCCAAAAACAAGAATTGTTACCCTGTTAGGTCTTTCACATCCAAAATCCAAGTTATTCAAAGGGTAATTGCAAGTCAATTTCATTAATCATGGATGGTGTCACAGGCGCGTTTTATGCCACTCTAAAACAGCCTGCGCGGCAGCCAAGTCTCACACTTGACTTTAGCCTGCTCCAACACTCGGCCAAAATTACATCAACTTTGGACTTAGATAATTTTAGGCAGCTTCAACGTAGTAAGTTTAGATACTGATTTAGGCAACGAAAATATGAATAAGGCAACAAAAATTAAAGTGAACACAAGGCACAATATCCAAGAAAATTCTTTCCCAACTTTGTATTTAACTCGAGCATACAAAGAAACTTAAACTCAAGTATAGCCGTGTACAAAGAAGATCATTTTTGACCCTCACAAGACTACTCTTAGCCGTAATGTTTTCACTCTTGAAAACCAGACTTAGGACTCTTTCCTAACTCAAGTTGTGCACTCATACACGTTTTTCTAATACTCAAAGCATAAAGGGTGCTGCCCATTATAACATTATGGGACAACCCATTTTTCCCACTTTTAGGCTTAGACACTTGCCCACTCAGCCCACTACTTTAGCCTAGTGTAGTTGACAACTCCCAACTACTAGGATCAGGTAAATCATGCTAAAAGATAGTGGGATCATGGCCCAAAAATGTGCAACCACTTCTGCCATCACTTTAGCAAAGCTCAACTGTTGCCCATATGCACAGCATGTGCCAGTAACTGCCCTTGACTTGGTCAATCTAAAGTTTGCTGCCCAATTTCGTGCCTTGGACTTAGTTAGGCTCCAATGCCTTTTATCAGCTGCATTGTAGCCACAATTTGCCCATGTCATTGCCCACGAACTTGGCCCATTTTTCCGCAACTCGATGCCATGCCACATCTGCCCGCACACTGCCTTCTCGTTGCACCTTGGCTTGCCTTTGCCACTTCGTTTTAGTCATGCCTTGATGCCTTTTCCATGATCAAGTGTCACCCTCAGCCCGCAACTCATTGTCAAGCCCTTGCCAAGCTGCCTCGCCTCCGTCAAAGTCTTGGCTATCACTTGCATGTTTCCCTTTTTCGCTTTGGTGCTGCTTAAGCACCTTAGCTTGGCAACACTCTTGCTGCCCCGTGACAACACTCTTGTTGTCGAGTCGAGCTCAATTGGCGGAGGTCTAATAAACAACCCGCACCCTTTGAAACTTGACGTCCTCGTCGAGGTTAGCTCAATTTATGAGTCCTAAGGGGTTGATAAGCAACGCCCCTTGACCCCCTTTCTCATCAGCCACAATTGCATTCACTCCGGCCATTTTATTGTCACTAGTCATTGCCTCTAATGTAGCCCTCTTATTCGCGGCAGACATAACATTCAACGCTGCCTTCTTTGGACAGTCCCTTGCTCAGTGTGGCCCATCACAAATGAAACAGCCACTGTATTTGGTGCCCTTCTCCTTACACTTTGAAGTTCCAGCCTCTTGCTTTCCCTTCCCCTTGTCTTCATTAGCATTGGTATTTTCACATTTCTTCCACTCTTTTGCCTTGTATTTCCTTCCCTCGTTAGACTTTAAAGCAGAAGTCACTTCACCCAAGTGAAAATCACCCAATGCATTCGCCACAGCCACATCATTTGCGAGGTTTTGAATATTTTGCCTCTGCAACTCAAGTTGTGCCCACTGTTGTAGCCCCCTTATGAAGTTGTGCAACTTGTCTTCTTCTGACATGTTGCTGATGCTCAACATCAAAGAAGTGAATTCTTTGACATATTCTCTAACTGATCCAGTTTGCCTCAACTTTTTCAGTTTGTCCATAGCAATCCAAGACGTATTTCTAGGAATAAATTGATCTTTCAATTCCTTTTTAAGCCGCTCCCACGACTCAATCTTTGGTCTGCCCAAACTTTCATCTTCAGCCACACGAGTGCGCCACCATAACTTAGCATCGTCACTCAAATACATGCTAGTCAAGGTTACTTTCCCCCTCTCGTCTTGCACATGAATAGCATGAAAGTACTGCTCCATATCCCAAAGACAATTCTCCAATTCACGTGCACTCCTTGCACCACCAAATGCCTTAGGTTACGAGATCTTTACCTTGAGACGGCCAGCACCACGTTGAGGAGCATCCTCGCCCACAGCACATCGCAGCACCACTGGCTCGCTCCTTAGATCTGCATTCTCTTGACTTAGCTTTGCCAAATCTGCCTCAAGGTAGGCAAGCCTTGTCACGACAGTCTGCATTTCTTCACCTTCCGGGACATTTCCAACCAATGCCTCCAGTTTTGTTAGCCTTTCCCGTGGTTCGTTATTACCACCGGCCATGTTCTCAAACAATACCACAAAATCTGCCAATGCCCATCGTGTCTCCGTCACGAACCTGCTCTTCTGTGATACCAGTTGTCACAGGCGCATTTTATGTCACTCCAAAACAACCTGCGCGACAGCCAAGTCTCGCACTTGACTTCAGCCTGCTTCAACACTCGGCCAAAATTACAGCAACTTTGGACTTAGATAATTTTAGGCAGCTTCAACGTAGTAAGTTTAGATACTGATTTAGGCAACGAAAATATGAATAAGGCAACAGAAATTAAAGTGAACACAAGGCACAATATACAGAAAAATTCTTTCCCAACTTGTATTTAACTCAAGGATACAAAGAAACTCAAACTCAAGTATAGCCGTGTACAAAGAAGATCACTCTTGACCCTCACAAGACTACTCTTAGCCTTAAACGTTTTCACTCTTGAAAACAAGACTTATGACTCTTTCCTAACTCAATTTGTGCACTCATACACGTTTTTCTCATACTTAAAGCATAAAGGGTGTTGCCCATTTATAACATTATGGGACAACCCACTTTGCCCACTCTTAGGCTTAGACACTTGCCCACTCATAGGCTTAGACACTTGCCCACTCAGCCCATAACTTTAGCCTAGTGTAATTGACGACCCCCAACTGCTAGGATCAGGTAAATCATGCTAAACGATAGTGGGATCATGGCGCAGAAAAGTGCAACCACTTCTGCCATCAGTTTAGCAAAGCTCAATTGTTGCCCATGTGCACAGCATGTGCCGGTAACCGCCCTTGGCTTAGTCAATCTGAAGTTTGCTGCCCAATTTCATGCCTTGGCCTTAGTTAGGCGCCAATGCATTTTACTCAGCTGCATTGTAGCCACAATTTTCCCATGCCATTACCCACGAACTTGGCTCGTTTTGCCGCAACTCGATGCCATGTCACATCTGCCCGCACACTGCCTTCCCGTTGCACCTTGGCTTGCCTTTGACACTTCGTTTTTTCGTTGCCTTGGCATCAATGCCTCATATCTTGATTCCTTTGCCGTAATCAAGTGTCACCCTCAGCCCGCAACTCATTATCAAGCCCTTGCCAAGCTGCCTCGCCTCCGTCAAAGCTTTGGTCATCACTTGCCCGTTTTCCTTTTTAGCTTTGGTGTTGCACATGCACCTTAGCTTGGCAATACTCTTGCTGCCCCGTGACAACACTCTTGTTGTCAAGTCGAGCTCAATTGGCGAAGGGCTAACAGATGGCCACTTAGACATCAGTCGTACTAGCTCTCGTTCTTGAGTTGATCGTTAGCTCGGCAACCACTCTGGCAATCGAAATTTCATCTTCACTAGTTGTTACCACAGAAATGTTCCCAGTTACCCTTGTTGGAAGTGGTGCATCAAATATAATTGGACATACATTCACAACACGGATGGCTTAAAAGAGAGCTCGAGATAGCTAGAGTTGCAGTTGTAGAGCACTTGTAAGTTAGTGCTGACAATACTTGGAGACGAGTTGGATTTTGCACTCCTGTTTCTCATTCCATTTGAGCCTTTAGTAACTTGTGTTTCGAGATAGGGAATACGTACCTTGGGGTTGATTATGAATTTCATCAACCATCGCGTCCGCGTGAATATATCAGTGGATTATGAAAAGGTGGATGATCCAATCATTTGTGGTAAAGGTGTTTCTGTGTTGTGATCAGCCCAATCATTAGCCAAATTACAGAGTGTGCATCCATCTGCAATTTTGTGTAATATACTTGCTCTTATAGCTAATCCCTCGCACTCAAAAGGGCTTAATTGATTAACAAGTAGGTTGTCCTCAACTAGATTACTTAAACTCTCGGTGGCTAAATACATTTCTTACCCTCCATATTATTATCTCTTGTTATTCTGTATTAAGTACTAATCTATAGAATAAGTAAATTTTATTTATAAAGTAAAAAAGGAAGAAAAAAATTTGGGCATATATAATGTTGGAACAAAATAATAGAGCAAAGGTTCGAGCAAATATTCGTATATTATAAATAATTTTTTTGTATTACATGCATGAAATATAATCTTTAATAGCTTTTATTTTCTTTCATTCTCAATTGTATATATAAAATTTTAACCTTTTGTTCTTATTATCAAATTATCAACATAATTTTCAATATAATATATATGTGATTTAAAAATTTTACTCATTGAAATAAGGTAGATGCGCAACAACGTTCATTAAGACAGCTGGAAGTACGTCTAACATTTCACTTGCTAGGCAAGCCAACTTTAGGTATATTAACAATCACTGGCCAACCAGAGTATGATGATGTTGGCTGGCTATACAGTGTAAATCTATCAGAATATAAACCAAGTCTAACATTTCTAGGTTCTATAAAAAAGTTCGGATAAGTTCGATCAAAATGTTTCCACGCTTCTCCATCTGAAGGGTGGCACAACACGCATCTTTGATACGATTTTCATAATACCACCTCATGTGCTCCGCAGATTTTGTGGAAGCATATAGTAGTTGAAGCCTAGGAATGAGTGGCAAGTAATGCAATCTCTTACGTAAGGCTCATGACAAAACTTATACTCGGTCATGTTTATATCAGCTTTATAGTACAACATACATTTATTAACACAATAATTAATTTTTTGACTAGTTAGACCAAGCCCTGAGACTAGCTCCTTTGCCTGGTAGTAATTAAGAGGTATCTTATTATCAGGCGGATTTGAATCCTTCATCATTGTGCCATTGCATTAAAACAACTTTGGGACATATTGTGTTCTGATTTAATACTCATCATTCTAACCGCCATAGACAACTCTTAATATTTACATCCGGGCCACGATGGTTGCTGAGTTGATATTCAACATGTCATAAAATTTAGTAGCTTTCATATTTGGAGGCTCTTCTAAATTGGGTTCTATTTTATGCCTGAATTCTAGGCCAGCATATTTGGAGGCTCTTCTAAATTGGGTTCTATTTGATGCCTGAATTCTAGGCCAGCAGCATCATAAACCATACCTTGATATCTAATTACGTGTTCATAGTCATCCCCTATAATGCTTTACTGCTTGAAGCCATGTCAAATTTACACCTTAATGACTATTGTAAGTACCTGAATTATTATATTCATTTAAATTAATCAGAGGTCATTCCTCTCCATGTGATGTCCAATACCAATATCTTGGTGTGAATCCACTTCGATAAACATGTGCATTAACTTCATCTGGCGTAAGGTGCTTTATATTTTTACAACGCTTGCAAGGACACTTTTTGACTCCCTCAGATGAGTACTTCTGCTGACGATAAGCAAATTCAATAAACTTCTCAAGCCACTTATAAATTCAGTTGTATATCCTGCTCGACTTGGGAGAAGTCTATTTTCCATCCATTTTCGATGCTCAGGAATTTTCATTATCTATACCAAAAATTAAACGTATTTAGACACTTAAATAACGAGATGAAGACACTAGATAAGGTATGCCACAATATTATATAAGTAAACACAAACATGTAAGAAGTATTATTTAAGAATCTCACCAAAGCTTTAACCAACCAAAGCGCTAAGCACACTGTCTTAACACCAAATAATTAAATTTAGTTCTAGAAAAACTTTTGGAGGTATCAATTGTCAGTATATAATACCTTTGGTCCAATTTATAATTCGACGCCATCCTTCCTCATTCACTTATGTTCTTTTATTCTTCTTTATCTTCTCACTTCGTTAAGTATAAATTGAAAATATTGTAAGGATAATAAGATCAGACTTACAAAGTTTTGCAGCATGAGGTATTTAAAACTTTTGTTACACCTTTGTTTTCTACATATAACTCTAACATCACCATCATTATAGTTCCAGAGGGAATTCTTAGATTATATTCCAATCAGTTTACTCAAACAAGTATTTGTGCGCGGAAAAGAAATAACTTTAGACATTTAAGAATTAGTTGATGAAGTAATTTTAGCCATTCCACGTATCTTCAAAGAAACTCTCACAATGACCTCGAAAATTGACAAATACAACTATAATGAATATTAAGACCATAGCATGACAAGACCAAAGTTAAACGCCTAAAGCCATGGACAAAGAAGATAAAAAACTATCTAGATGAAGAAGCACGAATGTACGTGGGTTACCTTCTTCAGGCCTTTGCCGTGGATTGCCGACTGTGAGAGGAAAGCTTTGGGTCGGGAATAATTGTATTTTGGAGATACCCTTGAGCCCTAGAATTTGGTATTGCAATGTGAAGGATTTCCGAAATTGAGAGCCATCTTAGAGAAGGAAAAAACCCAGCTTTCTGTATTTTGGCAAAAAACCTTTAGAGGGAAACAATTCAATTGTGCGTTTTATTTCTTTTCAATTGTATTTATTTGTGATAGTCCTCCTTATGTCATCTCTCTATATATTAGTTCTTTTTTTAATCACAAACCGTCTTTATTTTAGGGCTTTTCATGGACAGTACCAAATATGTATTTCTTTGAAGAACAATGAGCCACAAAATCTTAAATTAAAATTATACATTAATTTATAAAAAAATTTGTATTTATTTAATTTTATGTATAATTCTTATCTTTATAAATCTATATTTATTTATTTAGTGAAAATTCTTGAATATATAAATAGAACTATCTCATTGTTAAAAAAAAGGATAAATGATAAGTCATTGAAAAAATATATAATTTTCATTTTTTATAAAATTCAAAAAATAAAAGTCACATGACTTAAAAAGATATTTTAAATTTTGACTATCCTACCCAATTTGATGTCATTATACATTGTCCGCAAGTGCAAATTGAATTTTTATTCTTTGATCTAAAGTTATTCATTTTTATCAAAGAGTAATTGATTGGATGTCTTAGTGAGATTTATCGTTGTACTTAGAATTACGTTTGAAATAAATAAATAAATAAATAATTTCTCACTAAAATAATTATTTTAATAATAAAACTATAATTAATAAAACAATACTTATGGTAATCTTACTACCATCGAGGCCAAAAGCAATATGTGGAAAAACATTACCTCAATGATAGTAAGATTACTATAAGTATTATCGTCGAGCAAACTGAGTATAAATATGATATATTAGTTTATATAAGAAATATATTGTTTATATCGCCTTTATATTGGTTTATAAACTAATATATAACTGCTATAGTCAGTTTACTCGATGATAATCATCTTGTTCTTTATATATTGCTTATATAAACCAATATATCACCTTTATAGTCAGATTACTAAACGATAATGACTATAACAACGAGTCCCTTTATTCCTTGATAATCATTAATTATAATATTTTTTTAATAAAACGCTCTGGACAGGAGCGTAGGATGTGGAGTAGGCGAATTGTATCCTTCGTAATGTAAAGAAAGATACCATAAAAGTCAATTATTTGTTGATAATATACTTTTACAATGTATTTCATGTGGCTCAATAACACATGAAAATTTTCAAGTAATACCGTAAGTATAAATACTCCCATGTAAATTCCCAAGAATAAATCCCCAGCTAAAATAGCAACAACTTTATTTCCATATAATTCTGCAGGTACTAATTTCCCCAAGTAAATCTCCACAAATAAATCCCCAACTAAAACCGCAACAATTACATCCCCGGGTAATTCCATAGGCACATATATCCCCAAGTAAATCTCCAAGAATAGAACCCCCAGCAAAATCCGCAACAATAATATCCCCTAATAATTTTCCAAGTAAATAATATCCCCTAGTAATTCTCCAAGTAAATAATATCCCCATGTAAAATACCACGTGATTTTCCCTAGCAAAACTCGCAGGTAGTCTACCTAAAGATATTCATGCGGATTATCAAAGAAAAAATTATTAAGTTTGTTCTTTCTCTTTCATGCAGATTTACCTGCAGATATGGTATATGCAGATTTAGTTTCCAACTAATTCCTCAAGTGATATTTTCGCGCTAGATGACGCAAAATATACCTGCGGAATTTCGTGGGAATCCTGTTTTCGCAAGTACAATATTCTTATATTTAGGAATTTTAGATTTTTCCATAATAATCCGCATGTATTACCTGCAAAAAAAAAATTCATGTAAAATTCCCATGTAAATGACACTTTTCTTGCAGTGATTTATTAACTGTTTAACAATCCAAATCAAATTATAATAATAAAATCGAGTAGTCTGAAATAAAATAATAAACGATGTAATCCAAATACAATCCCACAAACTGGAGTCACGAATACATGATAGTCCAGAGTACTACGAATAATAGTCTGAATAAAACACAACTTTTTGAATCAAAATAAACAATTAAGATGACATAGAAGGGGACTTTAGGACTGCGGACGTCGTGCAACTGTACCTTAGGTTTACATGTATAGCTGGATCCGAGCAATCTCACTCACCGTTGTTGGGACCAACTCTGCTATCTGCACAAGAAGTACAGAGTGTAGTCTGAGTACAACCGACCCCACATACTCTGTAAGTGCCGAGTCTAACCTCGACGAAGTAGTGATGAGGATAAGACGGGCCATTTACAATAACTTGTATGCAACAATAATAACAAGAAAATAGAAAATGAAAGTAAGACAGTTAACTCAGAAAACGAACTCGAAATACAGCTACCAGAGAGCCCAGAATAACAAGTCTCATAATCTCATATCACAATACCGAATCACAAACAAATACCACATAATCAATCAGTTGCGGCGCGCAACTCGATCCCACCATATCATCATATGTCAATATCATAACCCGTTCTCATTCCACCATTTCAATTCATTACCTTTCAATTTCTATTTCGGCGTGCAACCCTCTTCCCAAACAATTTCAATCAACATAAACAATTCAAAAACCAAAATTACAAGAATTTCTACATCAAGAGGGTAAATGTACGAGGCAATAAAGAATCACATATAATCAAAGAATCTCTAACAACTCAAAGTCTCAACTTCACAAGTTCATCCGGATTTATCAATTAAACCACTCATGCAAGGGAAACCACCTTACAGAAGGCAACAAATATTACAACCAATAAGGAAAGTAAAACATATGATAATTTAGATATGCAAGTAATGTAAGTAGAGACAAGTGCCGAATAAGCATGGAGTCATGGAAGGGACGGATAACTTAATTCAAGATTTATTAAATAAAAAGTAACAATTATGACATAGAAGTTAAATAAAGACATGAAGCAAGACATATCATGAAATAAGCGAAAACATGAAAACAAATATCATGATGGCGTATATACATTTGTCACCTCGCATATACGTCATTCGCACATAATTCACATAACACATAGTTTATAGTTCTCTAATTCCCTCAAGTCAAGGTTAGACCCAATACTTACCACACTCCGCCAATCAAGCAATCAATCAACCACGGCCTTGCCTTTCGAACGAGCCTCCAAACTAATCAAATTGAGCAAATTATTGATCAAATAATTCAAAATAAGCTTTAGAAACTACCCATTAATGAAAGAGGTTCACCTTTGATCATTTTTTTAAAAGTCAACCCCGACCCGCTTGGTCAAAATCCAAGGTTCGGACCAAAACTCGATTACTCATTCACCTTTGAGCCCGATTATATGATTTGTTTCGAAATCCTACCTCAATTTGATATCTAAATCTCAATTTTACGAAAATTTCTAATTCTACCTAAATCTCTAATTACTACCAATCCAGGCTAAAGCTCTAATTTTCTCTTCACCGGTCTTTAGCTTCAAATTTAAATTGTCCATTACAATAATTTTATGTAAAAATATATTTTTTTACTGGAGAAATTATCTGAAGAAGTTTATAAGGAGCTTTAGCTTGAATTGGGTTATTTTCAAAAGCATTTGACAAATTTGGCTAAATTCGCCATAAAATCTATCAACCAATTATAATTTACCTGGTCTAATGTTCAAAACGAAACTGCACTAATAGCACAAAAATATTCCCCTACAATTTGCAATTGCAAACTATATATATGTTTTTTCTTATTTTTTTTATTCGTGACTACTCAAGGGGTCCATACCGCTATTTGAAAATAGGTAAAAGGCGGATCAATTAATAACCAGAACCGAGAATAACAGATGTAACTGATATCGGATAAATCCCAAAGGGAGCATGGTCAACAAGAATAAGTCGAATATTTTTCATCGGATAACATTCAATGAAGAATATTCTCTAACATTAAATGGGCAACCGTTGTACAGAATATTTGCATCCATGACCTACCATTGCATATTCATCAATGGCTCCTTTATTATTATTTAAGTGGGGCTTGATCATAGGATCTTGTTATAGTTATAAATATTAGGCTCGACAGCCATTGCAAGACACGAGAATTTTAAGAACACATATGTTATTTTTCATATTTGCTCTCGATCAAACAACTTTATATGTTTTTATATTGCTTTTGATTCTGTACTCAGAGACATTGCGCTCGGAGCCAGGCTCTTCATCTTCTTCAATTTCAATTGCTAAGTCTTATTTTTAATATTATTTCATTATCAACTTTGGAACAAATCAGTCCGCTTGACTATAAACCACATAACAAATTTAATTGTACCATTTTTCAGGTAAACAGTTTGGCGCCCACCATTTGTCTTAGACATTTGCGTAATTACTTTGATTATTACGTTTATTAGTAACTTGTTTGATTTTTTCCTTAGCCATAGAAAATGGCAGCTAATGATGTAAAAAACACCCAACGTTGAGGGACACAAAAGATTGCCCCAATATGAAGACTCAATCAACGACACATATAACGAAGAGGACGAAGCAACCTTGGTTCGTGAAGGACAGTACCCCCGGCATGTGCGGGAGAGAACTTCCGATGACGCGAAGGAAGTACATATCAAACAACAAAAATCTTGAGGGAGTAACAGAAAGCCATCATGAGCCACCTCTCAAGGCAAGATCTGGTAATGACGGATTTGAAACAAACATTGTCGAATGCTTCCAGTATGCAAGCTAAAGGGGACCGGTTTCTCCCAACTCTCCGACAAATCAAACTACTCAAAGGATTGACAACAAAAACCCAAGGGGTGAAGTTGGTGGAATGTTTGTTGTTCAACATAAAGGGGCTGATTCTTCAACATGAAAGAAGCTAGTGGGATGTTGATAGGTTTATACTGTGAAGTATAAAGCAGATGGTAGTGTTGGGAATTTTAAAGCAAGGTCGGTGACAAAAAGGATATACTCAAGCTGGTGGGATTGACTATACTAAGACATTTACACATGTAGCAAAAATTAATATTGTCCGAGTGTTATTATGCTTGCAAAATTACTGTCACGACCCCAAATCTAAACTAGTCGTGATGGCGCGTGATGGCGCCTATCGTGGAACTAGGCCAACCAAATTAACAATCAAAACGTAAAGAATCTTTCATTTATATCATTACTAAACTGATAATCCATAAAGGTTTCATTTAATCATTTTTAAATAGATAAAGCTACATCGAATGTTAAATACAACCCCAAGATCCCAGAGTCACTGGTCATGAGCATCTAAAGAAAATATACAAGTCTGAAAAATAAACTCTATAACAGTAAGAAGGAGAAATCATGGCTGCGGACGCGTGCAGCTACCTTGCAATTCTCCGAGGAGTCTCTGGAAACAGATAGACTGCTCACTCTGCCCTAGCACCTGGATCTGCACACAAGGTGCAGGGAGTAATGTGAGTACGCCAACTCAGTAGTAATGAAAGTAAATAAGGTCTGAGCAGTAAGAAACACATAAAATTAATTCATCAATTTACAATAAGCACAAACTTTCTTTTCAACGGTGTATACGTTAAATCATCACGCTTAAAAAATCGATTTCAGTGAAAATCCTTTGAAAAATGTAATTTTCAACAATTTCAATAAAATGTCCAAGAAATTTAGTGTAAAATGATATGAATCATAAGTAGCCTCTCGGGCAAAAACATGAATAATAAACCGTCCATCGGGCATAACATCACTCAGAAGCAGTCACTCAGCATGCCTCACAATCACTCGGTATCAGCCCCTCGGGCTACCTCACAGTCACTCATGCCTCCCAATCACTCGGCACTCACACTCAGTAGGTACCTGCGCTCACTGGGGGTGTACAAACTCCGGAGGGGCTCCTTCAGCCCAAGCGCTATAACAAGCCAAATTATGGCATCAATCACTCAGGCACTCGGCATATAAATAAACATGATGCAGCGTGCAGCCCGATCCCATATCATGTCCTCACAATTCAGGCACTCGGCCTCACTCAGCCACCATAAATAGTATAACATGTTGCGGCGCACAGCCCGATCCCATAATATCCTCACAACATAGGCCCCCGGCCTCACTCAGTCAGAAACCTCTCAAAATTCCACTCGGGCTATCAGTAAAACGGGGTACTCGACCCAAAATATCATTTTATATATCAAAATAATGTAAATAAGACTGAGTTTCGAAATCAGTTAAACATAATATGACTGGGTGTAAATCAAAAGTCAATACAGTGAGGAATAGCAGAAAACAGCCCCCAATGGGTCTAAACAGGTCGGCACGAGGCCCCAAACATGGCGTACAACCCAAAATACAGTATTAGTCTTAAAATACAATTTATCATATGATTTAGAGGTAATTTACGCAACTCAATAGTTGCCACGGGATGGACCAAGTCACAATCCCCTATCAGTGCATGCCACACTCTCGTCATCCAGCATGTGCGCCACTCCAAAATAGTGAGAAAATACAGTGTCCGGGTTTCATACCCTCAGGACAAGATTTACAGCCATTACTTACCTCAAACCGGCTCGAAAACTACTCTGCAATGCTCTTGCCTCTCGAATCGGCTCCCGATTGCTCCGACTCTAACCAAAACCAGATTAATGTAATCAATATATGCTAGGGAAACGAAACCCATTTAAACATTACCACAATTAAGAACAAATCTCAAAATTGGCCAAACCCGACCGCCGGACCTACGTCTCGAAACTCGATAAAAATCACACTACAAGAATCTTCATCCTTCCACGAGTCTGTACATACCAAGAACATCAAAATCGGACCTCAAATGGCCCCTCAAATCCCCAATTCAAAGTCTAGAAATCTCAAGCCCTAACTCTTCACTTTTAACCCTTAATCCTCATAAATTTCATGTTAAACTAGGTAGAAATCATCATAATCGAGTAGTGAATTAAGAATCCTTACCTCCAGGTGTTATTCCACGAATCCCTCTTCAATTTTCTCTTCAAAAGCTCCATACCCGAACACAAATGGTGGAAAAATGGCTACATTTCACGAAGGCCACTTTATATACCTTCTGCCCAGGGAAAGTGCACCTGCAACCCCTTTCTCCGCACCTGCGGACTCGCACCTGTGGTCCCAGGTGTGCACCTGCGGATTCACTTAAGGGCCCCATTTTTTCCGCTTCTACGCTCGTCCAACCGCACCTGCAGACACGCAGGTGCGGAAACTTTTCCGCTTCTGCGGCTTCCCAGCCCCTAGCCCATTTCCGCATATGCGATGGTTCCTTCGCTCATGCGGTCCCCTAACCGCAGGTGCGGTTATACCAGAACCAGCAACTTCAGCTGCAAATTTCCAACTTTCAACTCCCTGATGGCTATCCGAAATCATCTCGAGCCCCTCGGGACCCCAACCAAAAATGCAAACAAGTCATAAATGATTACCCGGACTTAGTAAAACGCTCGGAACACCCAAAATAACATCGAAACACCAATTCAACCCATGATTCAAGCCTAAGGATTTTATAACCTCCGAAACTCACCAATGATGTCGAAACTACCCAAACCTCGTCCGAATGACCTGAACATTTGCACACACCTCCAAAATGATACTACGAACTTGTTCCAACTTCCGAAATTCCATTCCGACCCCGATAGCTAATTTTCCACTGCCGACTGGAATTTACCAAAAACTAAATTTTGCCAATTCAAGCCTAATTCTACTCCAGACCTCAAAATAACATTCTGAACACACGCGTAAGTCCCAAATCACCTTACGAAGCTATCTGAGACATAAAAACCACATTTCGAGATCATTTAACCATAAGTCAACTTCCGGTTGACTTTTCCAACTATTAAACCATCTTAGGAGACTAAGTGTCTTCTTTCACACCACGACCACTTTGAACCCGAGCCAGTCGACCCAACACAACATAAATGAGCTGAAAAACACATAATAAAGTAGAAATAGGGGAAACAGGGCTAAACTGTCAGAACGACCGATCGGGTCGTTACATTCTCCCCCGCTTAAACATATATTCGTTCTCGAACGTGTCCAGAGTTGTTCCAAAACCCACCGAAATTCCCGTGTAACCTACCATGCACATACTCGGGGGTGGTCCCATGTCACCCTATCCCATATAGGTCTAATAGAACCACACAGTTGAAATTTTGGAATCTAACCTGACCCATTAGCCTTAGAACCAAATTTCCACTTCTGAAATAATTACAAGATCAAAATTCCACAACTATAAACTGAATAAGTCTGAACACGCTCTATCAAGCCATATCCGTAACCCAATATGAAATCACATAATATACTACATGACTCAAACACTCATACCGATAACTCCTAATCAAAATAGCTTCTCAAAACAACCCAATACTGATACATAACCTCTTATCCAGCAATGCCTCGCTCTAACACTTTCATATACTGCCGATGATGAAAGAAACACGTAGAAACTAGCAACCATTCGTCCGATAATCCAGTCAAGGAGCTCCCCCTTTCTCCGACAGGAACTATAGCAGATTTCTAAGCCAACTTCCGCTATCATCCTTCCAACCATGCCGTAGTCAACTCTGGTAGTATTCATTCTAGGCCCAATGACCTCTTTTCATCCAACACGACCACTCTGATGACATGACACATCAATACAATCCAAAGCCATAACTTGTGCAAATCGTGCACTCGATAGCATTAACCCACGACTCAAATCGAAAAGATTCACACGAGAGGACTATCCTGCCATTAACAAGTACCATCACAACACCATGCTAAGAGCCTGACACACATCGAAAAGCAAAAACACACGAATCCAACGCTAAGGGTCATACCTTTACATAACTATGCTACAATGCGTGATCCCACCCAAACACTGTTCCACATGAAATACTTCAAACTAAATTGCTCAAAATCAATAACCATGCGCAATTCGACATCAAGTACTCAAAGTGCATTGCGATAACCACGGGAAATCGGACGATACCATGCCGCACGAATCAGAAAGAACATAACCAATACGTCTCCATCTCGCAATACCCAATTACTTACCTTACTCAAATCCCGCTATAAAGACCAATTAAATCTGTACCATTTGTGCATATAACCAACAATCACCACTCCTCGCAACACCGAAGGGTAACTCATAGATCATTCCAGAATATGAATAAACTCAATGACAATTGAATGGTACATCCCTCCACAATAGCAATTCGGAGTCAATAATTCCGACCCGGTGCAGAACACACACCCATACTGAGCCTACAACAACCCTAACTCAACTCTGGTCACCCACAACAGATAGATAACTCTCCGAAAGTTCACAATGACTGAATCATGGCACATACTAACATCTGGCTAACTTTGCTCGCATCTTCACAATCCACAACCGCAAAATAAACTGTCTATGAGAACTATCAGTCTTGAAGTCCATGAAGCGCACGAATCCACCATATCTGATCCCAACTCCACCGCTCGAATATATAACACACCTCTAATACTCATTCATTCCATGAGGGATAACCCTATAATTCTTTCGTGCCACCAAGCAAACTTGAACATCATCAGTCTATCTAACAAGTGAGCGCCGCAATACCAATGAAGCACCCTTAACTCAGACACATTTCCCTTTCTGAAGGGCATACCCTCATCAAGCCACACCAATTAGTGATATCATTGACCTAGTCATCTGAAACTGCCAATGCTGCCTAAGAATTTGACCTTCCTTCCAGAACTAAACCGTGACCTCTCATATGCAAATCTCAACTCTACACAACGTACTGCATACGCCATGCCATCCTATGATAAATATGAGAACTTCATGATCCCTTCCGAGCCACAAGCAACTACGTACCCAAATAGCCAAGAGCTTTCCATTTGATCCCATTTAGAAGCAAAATCGCTATACATCACCTACACCTCACGCCATTAGAAAAATGCATCTCTAACCATGGTAGGAACCATCAGGATCCATCCGAATTCCATTTGTACAACACTAAACTGTCAGGACTGAATCCTTCTAACTCCACCAAGCTACGCAGGTCACCAAAACCCAAGAACATTGCTAAGAAATACCTGTAAAAACTCACTACCTCGTAAACGCCCAAAGAAGTAATCATATCCCTTACCATGCCGATCTGAATTACTACAACGATGTCCTATTTATCCAAGTTTCTTCTGACTTACCTTTTTATTTATACTTCTCTTTGCCATAATATCGCAATTCTCAGCCTAGACTCGCCACACGAGACCCAAGCATAAGAGTGTACCGTTTAAGGCTCGTAAGCCGCTGAATACTCTTCTCAAATATCCCCAAAAGTACCACATTCAAAATACTTACCCTGAAGAGACTTCCTTCGAATCTAAAGCCATTAACTTCATTTTCCTAATACTGGTATGTCGAATCCATGATAATGTGTAAACGTCACAAGTCTTGACCTCCTCCAACACACGTCTCAGTTCTAGCCAAATACACACCTTGAAGATCCTCAATTTTTACATATAACCTTGAATCCATCAAAACCATTCTCGAGAGTCAACTTTTTGTGCAAACAAACCCGGACCCGTATTTTGACAGTTTCGGTGGGTCCGTAATAAAATATGAGATCTGGGCCTGTGCCCGAAATCGAATTCTGAGGTCCCTAGCTCAAGAAATAATTTTTTGATGAAAATTGTAAGACTGAAATTCTAAAAAGTTAAATAAATTGATTTATATTTGCTCTCATTGGTATCGGGCCCATATTTTAGTTTCGGAGTCCGGTACAAGTTTGATATAATATTTAAGTAATGTCTGTGCAATTTGGTGAAAATCGGAGTCGATTTGATGTGATTCGGACCTTTGGTCGAGAAAATAGTAGTTTGGAAACTTTCTTGAAAATTTCATGCAAATTGATGTTAAATTCGTAGTTCTATGTGTTATTTTAGCGATTTGATCATACAAGAAAGTTCGTACGATGTTTTTAGGCCTTTGTGCATGATTGGTTTGGAGCCCTGAGGGCTCGAGTGAGTTTCGGAGAGGCTACAGAGTGATTTTGGAACTTAGAAATTTTGTTGGTGTAGCTGAACATGTTGCAGGCCTTGCGAGATCAGGCATCGCAATTGCGAACTCATCAGGTTCCGTGTTTGCGAGGCCTTTATCGCAAATGCGACCAAAGGCTGGGCCACGCAGTCTTCACAAATACGAGGAATTATTCGCAATTGCGAGGTTAGCGGGGAGGGGCAGTAATCACAAATGCGAACAAACATTCGCATTTGCGAAGTGAGTCTGGGGAAGGGTTCTTCGCAATTGCGACCAATTGGTTCGCATTTGCGACAGCAGTAGAAATGTGATAGGTTCGCATTTGCGATACCTGTTACGTATTTGCGAAGCTTAGGTCGCAAATACGACATCCACAGCTGGGTAAAAGGAACTTAGACGGGATTTTTCATTCATTCTCCCATTTTTCAAAACCTAAACGTCAAGAGGCGATTTTCTAAAGGCCAATTCTTCCCCAAATCAAAGGTAAATGATTCTAACTCAATCCTTTCAATCTTTCACTTCCATTAACAAGATTTCAACCTAGAATCTAGGATTTTCAAGGTGGAATTAGGGATTCTTAGGTAGAAATTAGCGATTTCGAAATTTGGGGATTTAAACCTAAAATTGAGGTCGGATTCCGAAACCAATTGTATTTCCGCAGTTATGGTCACTTGTTTTAACTTGTTTACTTATATTTAATGAATTGTAAAGAAAAATGGTTAATGACTCTCTAACATTGTGTTGTTTAACAAGTATGATGTTAGGCGCCAACACAGTTCCGTTGGTGAAAATTTCCGGGTCGTGACAGGAGGCTTTTGTTCGAAAAATGAAATATAAAATACGTAAAAGAGTACTTGTAAAGAAAATATGTGTAAAAGAATTTCGTGCAAATTTAAATGGTAAAGTATGTACAATGAGACAAGAAAATTAAAAGTAGGTATAGTTAGGCCGGCGCCCTGCTTTATTTGGAAAAGTAAAGCAGGAAAACAAAGAGAACTTTCTCTTCGCAAGGTCGAAAACTGGACACGAAATAAAAGAAAAAGTCGAAAAATAAACTTCTCTAAAAGAAAATCATTTTCCCCCTCTTTTTCCTCTTTCTTTTTGCTGGAAACTGACTTGCATTTGATCTCTTTTTTTCTTTTCTCTCCCAAAACAAATAGTAATGAATATTAGAATAGGCCAAATACTGCGACTATCAAATAAATTTTAATTTGATTTCCGACATCTGGTTTCACTCTTTCAAAATCAGATTTACGTATTTTAAAAGTACATAAAAAAAGTGATACTGAAGTAATATTAGTTACCTTTTCTAGCAATAATGAAGTGTATACAATGTATCGGCTTCAAATCTGGGAATATTGAGTTCATTCGATTTGAAAAGTTAAATTTATTAAAAACTTCAAAAAGAAAAAAGTTGCTCCCTGCATGTGTCATTCTCCAAACTTTGAAGGGGTTAATGAACAAAAGCGACCTGAATGCATCATTCTCCCTACTTTGAAGGGTTTAGTAAAATGGTGTTTGGCTAAGCTTATAAGCTGATCAAATTTGTTTACAAGTACTTTTTGGAGTACATTACTAAAATGGTCACTAAATTATCTCAAATTATCTCCTAAAGTCATTTTTCTTTCGTTTGTAACAACAAAGTCACTGAACTATGCATATTGCACTCAGAAGATCACTCACCTAAATTTTTCAAATTTTGGATTGTCAAATACCTATTTTACCCTCTAAATTATAAACATTTATCTTTGTTTTATTTTTTTAGAACTTTGTAATATTATGATTTTTCCGTTTTAATTTATATTATGACTTACCTATAGAATTAATAAATATTATTTATAAATTAAAAAATAAAATAATTTAAGAATATATAATGCTGGAATAACAAAATAATGAGCATAGCAAAAAATTAATTAAAATAATTTGTTAATAATAATAATTTTACTATTAGCAACAAAAATTTAAAAATTAATTTCCACAATTTAGAATTAAAAAAAAAAAGGTTGTAAAATATATATTCGATGCACGTAATATAAAACTAATTATTTAAATAAAGGTATTCTTATAATATATACATTATATATTCTTGAAAATTATGCTCAATTATATTATTATATTTCTACTAGCTTTCCGACTCACAAAGTTATGTCACCGAAAATCAGGGGGACTATCTTTATAGGTTAAAATATGTTATGTTTACTCGTGCATGGAATATATATAATATAATTGAGCATAAGTTTTAAGAATATATAGTGTATATTATAGAATACCTTTATTTGAATAATTATTTTTATATTACGTGCATCGAATATATATATTTTACAACCTTTTTTTTTTAAATTCTAAATCGTGTAAATTAATTTATAAATTTTTGTTGCTAATAGTAAAATTATTATTACTAACAAATTAATTTAATTATTTTTTTGCTATGCTCATTATTTTGTTATTCCAACATTATATATTCTTAAATTATTTTATTTTTTAATTTATTCTATAGGTAAGTCATAATATAAATTAAAACGGAAAAAATAATAATATTACAAAGTTCTATAAAAAAATAAAACAAAGATAAATGTTTATAATTTAGAGGCTAAAATAGGTATTTGGCAATCCAAAATTTCAAAAATCTGGTTGAGTGACTTTCTGAGTGCAATAGGCATAGTTCAGTGACTTTGTTGTTACAAACGAAAGAAAAGTGACTTTATGAGATAATTTGAGATAGTTGAGTGACCATTTGAGTAATTGACTTGCACTTTTTGGTTTATCTATGCGTTTGGTAAAGTTAAAAGTGCTTATAAGTCAAGTAATTATACGTCAAAATTAAGCCAGAAGTCATAAGTTGGTCACCCCCAGTTTATGAATTTTTAGCTTATAAGCACTTTAAGTTTGACCAAGATTTTTATTTTTTTATCCTTAAAATATTCATTTTTACAACAAAACTCCTACATCGATAACCACTGCCTTAAGTATTTTTTTCAACTTAAACCCCACACCTCTTAAAGTCTGCAATTCTCATTGACTATTTAAGATAAGCAAATTCTCTATCCCTTTGCATATCTATATCAATGTAATTGTGTATTAATTTTTGAACTATATGTAATAAATAAGGACATATCAAATTTTTGGTGTATTAGTTTCTAAGTGTTATGGTGATGAAACAATGTTTGTTTCTCTTCGAATATTTGTCCTATTGAGGTTTATTTTTTACTGAGAAACTTTTGTCAATTTATTAATTATTATAACTTATGATCATATGCTTATCATAAAATAAATTATAAAAATTATAAAAACTATCTTATCTAAGCACAGTTGTATTTAAAATAAAATGACAAATAGAATATTTTGCATTTGAATCGATCTAAAATCTAAAAGTTTGAAGAAATTACGCCCTTATAAGTGTAAACAGTTTTAAGATTATTTAAGTCGTTTTAACTGGAAAAAAAGCTTATTAGCACTTTTTTATCAGATCCCGCAGCAACTTATTATAAATTTCAGCACTTGTATCCAAACACGTAACTGCTTATTTATTAAATTAGTTTCACCACTAAAAAGTGCTTTTCAGCCCCTAATGCTTATCAGCTACTTCAAATAAGCTAATCCAAACGGGTTCTAAGTAGGCTCCGTTACCCGCCTAAATCAATCTATTTAAGAGACCGTTGTCAAGTGTCATGACCCGAATTTCCCACCGTCGGGATCGCGATGGCGCCTAACATTGGACCTGCTAGGCAAGCCAACGTTACTAATTTGATTACCTTTTTCTTTACTTATTAGCAACTTACAAGATATCATAACATAAACATCAAAATAAAATGCGGAAGAACGAAATTTAACAATCTAATTAAATTCTAATACGAATTCCATAATACAAATCCACCCAGAACCGGTGTCACAATGTCACGGACTGTCTACGAATACTACAAACAACGGTCTGAATAAGAAAATACAATATGTCTCAGAAATAGATAAAACAGAATGAAATATGATAGAAGGGGGACGCCAGGGCCTGCGGAAGCCTGAAGGACTACCTCGGGTCTCCTCTAGACTGAAGGCAACAACCTCGTACTACGGTCTGTAAGGTCTAGTACCAGGATCTGCACAAAAGAGTGCAGAGTGTAGCATCAATACAACTGACCCCATGTACTGGTAAGTGTCGAGCCTAACCTCGGCGAAGTAGTGACGAGGCTATGACACAACAACCATATAAACCTGTGCAATTTAATCATATACGAGAAGCAATAATAACAAGAATTAAACGGAATAATACGGGAAAAAAAGGAAAGAGAAACATGCTGAGGGGAAGGGGGATATCAAGTTATGACAGTAATGAAGTGAAGCGACAAGGTAAATATCAAACTTGAAGCAACAGAAATAATAACACAGAACAAGCGCACAACATCACCCTTCGTGCTTTTACTCTCGACCTCACCATAGAAATCAACAGAAACGGCACGGCATCACCCTTCGTGCTTTTACTCTCTCATAATCATGGCACGGCATCACCCTTCGTGCTTTTAATTTTATTAATATGGCACGACATCACCCTTTGTGCATTAACACTCACTCATGATATCACACACGACATCACCCTTCGTGCTTTACACTCTTTCTCACCCAAACAAATGAAATAACAACAGTCCGACAAGGGAATCAACAGTATAACAATAATAGAAACCATACCATCCCGGCAAGGGAGTCAACAATGGAAACAATATCATCCCGGCAAGGGGTAACAACTATAACCAATCTCGCTTAATTAATTTTGCTTCACGAAATAAATCTCAACTTGAACCAATACTCAGAAAAATAGAATATCAAAAGAATACCATCAACATGGGTAATTATCAAGTTAAGCCTAAGTAGTGCTTAATGAAAGATCATATCAATCACAATATACGACTCACGGGCATGCTTGACACCAACGTATAGATGCTCGTCACCACGCCTATACGTCGAATACAACACTAACACGTAGCAAATAGGACACAACACCTATTCCCTCAAGCTAAGGTTAGGCCAAACACTTACCACGGATTCCACGGCCAAGCTCAAGCCTCAAATACTGCTTTCCCTTTAGATTTCGCCTCCAATTCACTTGTATCTAGACATAATTAACTTAACAACATCAATAAATGCTAAAGAATCTAACCTCAAGGCTTAATTATAGGTTTTCTATCATTTTCCCCAAAAAGTCAAAAATCGACCCCGGGCCCGCTTGGTTAAAACTCGAGGTTCGGACCAAAACCCGATCACTCATTCACCCACGAGCCTGAATATGCAATTAGTTTGGAAATTCGACCCCAAAACGAGGTCTAAATTCCAATTATACAAAAAGCCCTAACTTTACTCAAATCTCCAATTTCTACTTTTAAAACCCTACAATTTAGGATAAAAATTGATGAAATGCAATGGGTAAATGAAGGAAAGAGGTTTAGAATCATATACCAATACTTTGGGGAAGAACTTGTCTCTTGAAAATCTCCTCAATGCTCTCTAGTTTTGAAAATATGAAATTATGGCCTAAATCCCGTTCTGCCTCTGTTTTAAGTGCTGGGCGACAGTGTTCGTCCCGTTCGCGTGAACCCTATCGTGTTCACGAAGAGCTTCCTTTTGAGGACTTACACATTCGCTGGAAAAGCTATGCGTTCGCGAAGGCTTAGCCCAGCCCTGTCTTCGCGTTCACGATTAAGGGGTCGTGTTCGCATAGGTTTTCCACAGGTTCCCTGACCAGCCCATCCTAAAGCTATGCGTTCGCGGTTGACCGGTCGCGTTCGCATAGAGCAGCCCCCCAGTGCTCTGCGTTCGCGTCCGCATCTACGCGTTTGCGATTAACAAGACCCATCCCCAACCCAGTTTCCCATTCGCGTTCGCGTGAGTGACCACGGGTTCGCAAAACATAGTGCAACAGGCACCAGATACATCAACTACACCAGATTTTTCAAATCCAAAAACACACCGAAGCCTATCCAAAACTCACCCGAGCCCTCGGGGCTCCAAACCAAGTATGCACACTGTTGTTTTAGACTTCAATACTACACAATAATATAAGTTAATTGTGCAGTACCCAATTTTTGAGTGCTGTCTAATAAGAAGAACCTGGTTCTTCTTGGTGTATTACTTTCTACTGTTGCGGAATAATAAAGCGGTAAAGTAAAGACACAGAGATTTTTACGTGGAAAACACCTGGCTCAAAAGGTGAAAAAACCATGACCTACTCCTCAATAGGATTTGCTCAAACACTTCACTAAAAACTCTGAGCCAAACGGACTTACAAAATAAACTCTTTTGTAATCCTAGGACTAACTCTAATCCTCTTTGTATCAACTAGCCTCTAGCTAATTTCTACAGATTTCAAGCTAACTCTAACTTGAAAAATGTGTACCTATTACAACTGCTTCTATGAAAGCTGAAAAGATATAATGTTAAAACTCCTACTACACATCAGCTAGACTCAACACACAGACGATGAAATTGTTTCTTCTAGTTGAACTGTAGCCTTCGCACAATACTTCTGCTTGCAAAATATCCTGTGAACTTTGCTTTTCAGAACTTGATTCACTTTTGTCTTTGTGCGTCACCAATTTCAGCAGTAATACATTGAGTATTTATAGAGTCAGTTGTTGAGTACATGGTTCAATTCTGATCCAACTCTACCTGGGTATACGAGTTCGACTATGACTCAACTTCCTTCTCTATTTCTGTCCTTGCTGAAATCAACTTCAATCTTCTTTATCAGTTTGCAACCTTTTCGTATTAGGAGACATCCTTTTAGCTCTTTGATACTCAGCAATCACTGATATCTCCTATGCATGAACAATTCTTGTGCCAACTGTTCCGTTCAGATGTGTGTGCTCTGATGGACCTGGTTCAACTTGTCAATCTTCAAAACCCATTCAGTGACATGGGCCAACAAATTCCCCCTTTTTGATGATGACAAACTCTGTGCTTTTATCCTGTATACACTTCAAACACTTTGTATAGTTTTAAGCATTAATCATTGAGAACCAGGTTCATTAGGTTATAAATATCACTTTTTAAAAAAAACACAACACCAACACACATCTTCCCCCTTTTGGCATCATCAAAAAGTTGCAAAATGATACTTACCAATTTTTAATTCTTACTCATGGCCAAATTTAGGCAACTGCAGGTGCAAGCATGATTAATCAACACAAGAAACCAATAATGTAAGCTAAATTAGAAATTGAGACAATTTTTAAATTCAGCAAACTTCATTGATTTAATACTGAACATCAAATACCAATAGATTAAAGCAAAAACGATCAAAACAAAAAAAACTGAAACCACAAAAGCTAGACACTGTCCCAAATTGGGCACTTGAAAGATAATTGGGAAGCACTGGATAAACCTAAGGCTGGGAGGGTGAAGATGAGGTTGGGTTCTTGGTTTGAAGGAGGGACAGCATTTGGTGTAGAACACCTTCATTTTTCTCCTTCTCCTTTGCAAGTTCTGCTTTTAGAGCATCACGCTCAACTTCCACCTCAATTAAGCGAGATTTCAATCGAAGGATCTCCATATCCTTTAACTCGCTTTCCTGCACTAAGATTCGGACCTTGCTATTTACTGGTTGCTTCCGAGATGAACCAGGTTCATCTGCCGGAGCAATGACAAGATAATCACAAGACATCAGTGTGTCCTTCCCAAAATAATCTTTGGTCGTAGCCATCTCAGCCTTCTTCGCAGGAACTCTAAAGTGAGTTAGAACTGCAGTCAGAATAAAGAGATAGGGGATTGCATGAGCTTTAGTCCCATTCACCACTCTGTCCAAGAGCTGGATTATGAACAATGTCCAATTTATCTGCTTGCCTCTGTACAGACACTCCATGAGGGTCAAATCCATGTAATTAGCAATGTGTCTTCGTTCTTGTCTGGGCAGCAAAAATTTGATCACAAATTCAAAGAAAAGCTTATGCTCAGGCTTCATCTCATTCTTGTACACAACCCTGGGTTCAAGCTCCTTCTCATTGTCGCAGAAGAATCTGGTGATACTGAGTGCTGAGGACATTCCATCTAAACAAGGCCATCTCTGCCTTTTGTAGTCTTCATACCCCTCAGTAGGAATATCTAGAATCACACCCAGTTCTTGAGCACTAAAGGAGATTTCAACTCCCTTGACCAAGGAGGTGACCCTGCCTCCAATGGCTCTGGCATTCCCCATGAACTCCACAACTTCATCCCTGACCAGCCTGCCTTCCATGCGAAGGACCATGTCCTTCCAGCCCTGCGCTGCCAGAAAATCCAGTAGATACCTCATTCCAGGCTCCTCCAAATCCTTCATCAACTTTCCCTTCAAGATCGTTCTCTTTCCAAAAATAGCAACTCTGTCAGTAGTCACTTCACCAACCTCCATCTCTTCCTCTCCACTCCACTCATCATCCTCATCCTTCTCAACAATCTACACCTTTTTCACTTTTTGTATCTTAGACCTTGTCTTTGTAGCAGTACTCACAATGGTGGTGGACACAGTAGCTGACTTCTTTGAAGAAGTATTAGCCTTTTTGGGCTTGGGTGTCCCAATTACCACTGGAGTAGCCTACTCCTCTTGTTGGACCAGGTCCAACGGCTCCTCTTCTAACACAACAGCCTCGACAGGCTCTCCGACTTTGGCTTTCCCTTTATCTGCTCTCTTTCTCTTGCTCTCTTGCAGAGCCTTTTCTAACTTCTCTTCCTCCTCTCTTACAATATTTCGCGTAGCACGTACCTTAGGAACAAGTACCTCAACAGAACCGACAACTTTCCTTTTCTTTGAAGGAACTGAGGCTTTAGACTTATTGGACTTTGGAGTCATTTTTTTCTTGGGGTTATATGAGTCCCCCAACTTCCTCAGTCTTTCAGCCAAAGTTTCTTCCCCAGAAGAAACGTGTTCATCTATTGCTTTCATCAATTTCTCCAATCCAGCATCAGCTTCCTCAACTCCACTAGTTCCCCCTAAGATTGTGAGATCTTCTTCAAGATTTTCAAGAATGGGACCACATATTGCCAGTGTGGTACCATCCTCTCCCGATCCCCTCACATTTACATCTCCCTCGATCTCAAGAGGTTTCTCTTTCCCAGATTTTCTTTGCCTTTTAGGCACTTCAACATCCACCACAGACCCCAACAACACAAATCGTTGATCAACAGTATTTATTTAAGAGATAACATCATAATTACCTTTCTCAACACTGGTTGTACCAGGTGCTTCATCTTCATTGGCTGATTTGAATGATTCATTGGACGATTCTGGTTTGGAGCCTTCTTCAGCATGCAATAATTCTTCCAAGAATTTGGCTCTTGAACCAGAAGCCACAGATTTGCGTGAAAGAACTTTTACACGACGAGGCTTAGGGGCTGGGGTAGGTTTTGGTGTGGGTTCTGGGATTGTAGGGTGTTTTGGGGTTGTCGACTTTTTTGGAGACTCGGAACTATACACTGAGGGTGAATTTGAGTCTGATTCATAGTTGCCTCCATCATAATCTCTGTTTGAAGATGAATCCGAAGAAGCTGGTGGAGGTGACGACATGATTTTGAATTGTTTAGAGAGAAGAAAGACATGAGGCAATAGAGATTGTGAGTTGAGTGAGTTGAACAAGGTTCGACTGTTGCTTTATGCACAATGGGTAATGATGGCCTTTTTATAACTTATGGCTGGGGAGATTACAACGGAAGAGTATTAACTCAAGTGGGATACTAATCGATTCAGAATTGTCATTTATTAGACATTGAATGGACGGTTACTTTACCCCTAAAACTAGGCTAATCAAGTGAGATGGGACTTCTTGAAATTGGTTCATTATTTGGGTAAGTACGAGAATTGAATTCGAACCACAAATAGATAGAGTCCTACTCATGTATGACTGTACTTGAATAATACATGTACGGAGATGAGAACGTACCTTGTCAGTTATGTGAACCAGCATGGATGAACCAGGTTCATCCAGGTAAAAATCCTTTATTTGCCTCAATTTACAAAAATAGAGAAACATCATTAGCAACTAGGGAATCATATTAATACATGGCAGAAGAGTATGGCAATAAAGACATAAACTGAGCAATGATTAATTTGATTAAGTACGTAATTTGAATTTTCTAGCCAAATTGTTTTTTTCATTTTTTCAGATTTTGTTTTTCAATTAGGTGATCTTAATCATCCCTAATTCAAGCATGTTTCTCTCATAATGCTCCCTACTCAGTGCTTTGGTAAATATATCAGCAATTTGACGATCAGTAGCACAGAATTCGATTGAGATCATTCCTTTTTCATAGTTGTCCCTCAGAAAATGGTGCCTAACATCTATGTGCTTAGTTCTCTTGTGATGAACCGGGTTCTTCGTCATACTAATTGCACTAGTTTTATCCCACATTTATACTAAAGTCCAGGAGTTGTTTCTTGATCCAAAGCAATTGTGCACAACAAGAGGCTGCAGCCACATATTCAGCCTCACCAGTAGACAAGGCTGCTGAATTTTGTTTCTTGGTGGCCCAAGAAACAAGGCAGGAGCCCAAAAAGTGAGCCATGCCTGAAGTACTTTTCCTATCAACCAGGAAACCTGCATAATCAGCATCAGCGTATCCTACAAGGTCAAAATTACTACCTTTAGGATACCTGTCGCGCCCCCCTTTTTCCTCGCACGGGTAAGGTACAGAGAGATCGAGTTTATGACATTTTGGACAACTCCTTAAAGGAAATGTTTAAGGAAGAGTCGCCACCTAACGATTTTTGTGGTGCGTTAGGGCACTTGGAGTAAATAACTCATGAACTAGTTTGCATTACCAGAGATTGGGTAAGGGCTTGAAGTTATCCCAAGGGGAAGGTGTTAGGCACCCCTCGAGATCCACAACTGTGGGTCCCAGCCAAGAAGTTTTGTGAATTTGGACAGACAAACAAGTAACATGTAAGGCTCAGATAAGAGGGGATTTCACGCAAGTATGAAAAAATCTTTAAAGGTTTTGAAAAAACAAATTAGGATAAACATTTGAAAGGAACTGTCCTAAGTTTAAAGTAATACGGATCACGTCAATGCAATACCTGGTATGTCACACCTCGAAGAGGGGCTACACGTGGTATTAGCGCACCGGTCATCATATCCATATTCTACCCTTCCCACCCCGTAAAGGTTATTTAAAGTGCGTGTGTTGGTCACGAATGCTTATTGCGTGCTATTACCCGTCCCATCCTATAAGTCCTGGAGGGTATTTAGGACTACTATTCGTACGAGGTAAGTACTAGGTTGAACTCCTAGGTTTAAAAAGGATAAAATTCTAAGCGACATGGAAAACAACAAATAGGACCACAAATATGGGAACACATAGTGGAAAATAATGGCTCACAGACCCCTCCACAAATAAACACGCAAATAGCACGTCTCAAACACAATTAAGGTCTCAAAGTCAGGATTTAAAACAAGAGTTTTTGAGTTGAAAATCAGTAGGTTTCAGCAATTTTGGTAAAATGATATGTTTTGACAACTTAGTAGTGAAAGCAGAAGGTTCAGTTAAGACTGAGTAATTCAAAAGGATGATTGATTTTTCAGAAATGCAGTAGTTTAGAGGCAGCAGTAGGATTTAGAAGTACACAGCGACTTAGAGTTCCCAATAAAACATAGATGAAAATCATTAAAGCATGATTTTTGAAATAATATAGTGATTCAAAAGAGAAGTGACTTAAAAAGATACAGTAGCATAACGTAGTGTAGGAGTCAGCAGTCTAAAGAGAACTATAATAACGGGAGTAGGTAAATTGTTCCAGAAAATACAGTAGCTTTAAAGAAATACAAAACAAGGATTCAAAATAGCATGATTTTGAGCAGAGTGAGGTAACTTTGAAACCCAGTAGTTTATAAACATAACGGAACATGAATCAGATAAAATTTTAGCAAAGAGGAAATAAATGCATGATTTCAAGATTCTGTGATAAAAAAAACGGAGGAGTAGAGTGGTCTTCAAGGAGATAACAAGCAAGAGTGAAAAGCAGCAGAGTTCAAAATTTAAGAAGGGACTGATTGGTTTTAACACTAACAAGCAAAACACAATTTGTTTGATTTTAATACGTATTAAGCCAAAAGTTTTCCTAGGCGTTCGTATACATCGCCTACTTATTTCAAAGGGGTGTACATGCATATTTAATCCTAATTTTAAAAGGGGTGTATTTATAGAAACGTTTCAAACGGTCAACCACATTTTAATGAGACTATTAGATTAACATGCTGATTAGGTGTTCAACAATTGCAATTCGAGACAAACATGTTGAAAGGTATAATCCTAAGAGCATGATATCTAATGCATATTTGAATACCCTAAAACATGGTTTCTATAGGCTATGATTATGAAAATGCAGTAATAATGCCTTATAACAATTTTATCACTTGTTATAGTTATTAACTGTGATCATGGCTTGCAAAATGAGTAAAGTAGGCATGCTGAAAAATAAAAGAACCTAAGAAGGATTCTAATGCATGAGATGCATGTCCTAGACAGGTTATCTATTGCACATGTAAATAAGAAAACCCTATGAGCATGTTTTCTACCCCTTACTAGACTAAGCATGCATAGTCCCCCTATATTCACTATCCAAACCCCAATATCTGTTTACAAGTTATTACAAACCAATAATAATGAATTACAGTAGCAAAAGGAAAATAAGAAGTTACTTCTATAGGGAGCCTTCAACCAGGCCCAATCTTCCAACCTCTCTCCTTTCGAGTTTCACAACCTTAATATGGTCTGGGTGCGACAAAGCTCCCTAGGGCCCTCATTGGGTCCCTGGCAAATACCAGCACCCAAACAAATTGCCAAAAGTTGAACAAGTGCAGTGTGGAATTACCATCCTTGTGTGTCAGAGTTCAATGAGTACTCAGAGGTACTCAAGGCAGTGCTCACACGAAGGGGGTTTTCTATGAGTAGTCTGAAGTGCTAGGAGAGAAAAGTTTGTAGTTGAAAGAGTTTACAAAAAACTGGAGAGTTGTTTTGAAAGATTAGCTTTTGAAGAACAAACAGAAGTACCAGGCCAATCAACAAGTTCAATAATGCATAATTTCACACAGGGACGATGGGAGAGGGGACAAATAGATCAGGAATTGATACATGGATTTAATAAAATTGTTAAAACATGATTACACAAATCAGAGAGGTTCAGGGAATTAAGAAATGGACAGGTTAAAACATGACAAGAGACAGTAGCAGAATACAGGCATAACACGTATATGTTAGGAATAAACAACAGTCATATGAGTATCATGGACTCAGCATGTAATTCAGAAGAGATAACAGGATGATAAGTACTAAAACCAAAAGAATCAATTGCATGTTGAGCAGTAGAAGCATAAGTAGAAGAAAATTAGAAAGATAACAAATTGACACAATAATAAACACATTTGTTTGAGACTTGTAAATTACTTAGAGCATACCAGTGATGAGAGAGCAAAGCAGAATGCAGAAAGCAAAGCGAGAGCACAATGTTAGCCTTGGCTTACAGCCGGCTAACAATAGACAGGAGCAAAGAGAGCTGTGGTAGAGCAAGGAGAGAAAGAGTTCTAGTACAAGAGAGATAGTTGGAATAGTCTTGATCTGTGTGTATGTCTGTGTGTGTGAAAGAGTAGAAGTATATATAGTTGCAAGGCAAGTAGTAAAATAAGGTAAAAATCAAGTCAAGCAGTGATTAAGGAACTCGAAATCAATTAGTCAAGATATTAAGGCAAGTACTCCCTTAAGTCAGGGGATTTAATTCAAACGGTAAGAACCAGTAACATATAAGGCAAGAAGAATCAGTACATGATTGATAAGGAAAGGAGCAATCTAGTTCAGTAATTAAAACAACTCATAATCAGTAAAGAGTAAGAATAAGAAGTCTCCCTTAATTAAGGGGGTTACTTCACACGGTAGAGAGCAGGTAAATAAGGAAAGAGGTAGTGTATAGAAAACAAGGAAAGATTTCGAACATAGTAAGAACATAGTAGGGAATTGGGGGCAGGTTCATGAGGTTAAATTAAAGTACTACCGTAATAATCAAATAGTAGAATCAATCATGTAATAAGGCAAGAAAATAACTGATAGTTGTAAAGATTATCATAGGAAATCAATTAAAGGCAATCAACCACAAGAAATTAGAGATTCAAAATATTAGTAATACTGATTTAAGAATCAACATAGGTTATACAGAGTAACCGCACAATAGGGGAGAATCAGAAACCCTAGTGACTGAAACAGGGCAAATTCACACAGAATTAGGGGTTTACACAAAACCATGACATGAATCAACAGGGTGAATATGATTTAGGCTTTAGGAACGAAGAGTCAGAAACCCTAATGGCAAACATGGAGCAAAATCACAAAATCACGAAATACTCATGAAAACACAACAATCATAATAGAACGGGTAAACATAAACTCAAATCCATAGATTAAAACCAAGAAGTTTGAGGGTTTTAACAAGAATGAATCAGACAAAAAGGGAAAAGCTTAGATAATGTTCAAACACAATAAAAAAGATATGATAATGCTAAAAATTAAAAGGAAAACTGTTTTGCAAAAGGGGTTTAAGAACCCTAGTTTGAAAAACCGTTTAGGGAAAACGGAAAATACTTAAGGAAAACACGAAAATAGCTCATAACGTGTATAAATATGTTACGGATCTATGAAGATTGGAAGCTTTTAGAAGTTAGGGTTTTGAAGAAAATGAAGATATCAAAGAACCTGTCGTGAAACTCGAAGGTAATGGAGGTTGTGGTATAGTCGTGTCAAACCCCCACCGGAGAAGGTCTGAAAATCACCACAGCAGGAGCCCCAGCAGTTGTCTGGGCATGGTAAAGACCAGCGGAGGTCTCAAAGACGAAGTAAGACGGAGCAAGGAGGCGTCAAGGCGGCTGATGGTCGAAAGGAAAAAGGTCGGAGGTGGCCGGAGATAGGCTGAGTGCCATCGGAGAAGAAGATGAACCAAGGAAGGTT
>ML291775.1:0-23805 GCA_005239495.1 Nicotiana undulata
TTTCTTTCTGTTTCCAAAGGAGACATTTCCTCCTTTGAGGTTTTCAAGTGAAAGGAATCGTTCCTTGCTCCCTGTCATATGCTTAGAACAACCACTATCCAAAAACCAAAACTGGCTGCCTCCCTTCACTTGTACCTTCAAAAGAAGTCAGGGGTTAGTTTTAAGAACCCAAACTAGTTTGGGTCCCTTTCCATGAGAGAATGGATGAATCAGATTTTTCTGGCCCAATTTGGTAGCCAATGTTTCTTTTTAATGAATCTCTCATTTTTCTGACTAGCCATTTCTTTTGCAGATCACTCATATTTAGAGTGGCCAGTCTTCCCACAATGGGTGCCTATTTTATTTTCAGGGAGAGTGAGATACTTGCTTTTGGGATCCCATTTAGGCAATTGACTCCCAAAACCAAGCCCTCTCCGGTTGCTACTATGATTCTCTTGGAGCCATATTAAAGCATCGGAAGACCTATTCCACTTACGTGTTCTATCAAATTCATGTTTGACTTTGCCAAGTTTTTCTTTAAGAGACTTTATCTGCTCATCTTTGGCATACATTTTATCTTTCAATTTACCTAAGTATTCTTCTAACTTCGCATGAGAGTGATCAACTACCTTTTTACTGGATCCTAGTCTTAACTTTAAATTTTCAGATTTTAGTTCTAGAATCTCAGTTTCGAGTGGTTGAACCTGGTTCATCAAGATTCACTGACCCTTATTTCTAGGTCCATGCATTTTTCTCTCAGCATTGCGCATTCTTTAGATAGTTGATCTTTCTGTTTAGTTGTCTCCTCAGAATCATCAATGAAGTCAAGTAGCAACTCAGAGAGTTTCTCCTTAGATATAAACTTTATTTTTGTTATAAGGTGTGAGATACTTACCTGTGGTTCTTCATAAGTCTCCTCATCAGATTATCCAATTGCCATGAGAGCTTGATCTTCTATCTCACCATCTTCTGATTCTTTATCTGAACTTTCTCCCCAAGCAGGAACCATAGCCTTTGTAGTAGTTTTCTTGGGTTGGACCAGTTCCTTCTTCCTGTTCTCTCTTTCATATCTCTCCTTCCTCCATTCTACTTCCCACTGGGGTAGTTCTTGATGAGATGATCCCTTGTCTTCTTCAAGGATGACTCTTCCAAGAGACTTGAGTTCATTAGTCAAGGTTGTGAACCTTGTGTACATCTCCTGAATTGTTTCCCCTTCCTTCATAGTGAAGTTTTCATACTGAGAGTATAGAAATGTACCTCTAGACCTCTTCACTTGAGATGTTCCTTCATGTGCCACTTGTAGAGTATCCCAAATTTCCTTGGCAGTGGTGCAGCTTTGGATTCTGCTGTATTCATCTGGCCTAGTCCACACACTAGCCACTTCTTGGACTTGGCATTCTTCTCCCATTTCTTCAGATCCTCAGTTGTGCAGTCAACCCTAGTTTTAGGCACATCTACTCCTTCAGCAATTTTCTTCATTGTTGCAAGTGGTCCATTAGTGACTATGTCCCATAGTTCATAGTCCTCTCCAATAAGGTGATCCTTCATTCTATTCTTCCACCAAGAATAGTACTGGCCGTTGAAGAGTGGTGGCCTTGCAGTTGATTGACCTTCCTAGTTCCCAGGTGGTGCACTCATCTTGATCTTTTCCTAGGTGTTATCCTATTCAAGGATAACTCGCTCTGATACCAATTGATGTTTTAGACTTCAATACTACACAATATTACAAGTTAATAGTGCAGTACCCAATTTTTGAGTGCTGTCTAATAAGAAGAACCAGGTTCTTCTTAGACTACTACTTACTACTGTTTGAGGAATAATTAAGCATAGTAAAGACACAAAGATTTTTACGTGGAAAACACCCGGCTCAAAAGGTGAAAAAACCACGACCTACTCCTCAGTAGGATTTGCTCAAACTCTTCACTAAACTCTGAGCCAAAAACGGACTTACAAATTAAACTCTTTTGTAATCCTAGGACTAACTCTAATCCTCTTTGTATCAACTAGACTCTAGCTAATTTCTACAAATTTCAAGCTAGCTCTAACTTGAACAATTTGTACCTATTACAATTGCTTCTATGAAAGATGATAAGATACAATATTTAAACTCCTACTACAATCAACTAGACTCAATATACAAACAATGGAACTGTTCCTTCTAGTTGAACTGTAGCCTTTGTATTCGCACAACAATTCTGCTTGCAAAACCTCTGGAACTTTTGCTTCAGAACTTGATTCACTTTTGCACTTGTGCGTCACCTCTTTCAGCAGTAATACATTGATTATTTATAGAGTCCGTTTGTTGAGTCCATGATTCAATTCTGATCCAACTCTTCCTTGGTAAACGAGTTTGATTGTAACTCAACTTCCTTCCTCTATTTTTGTCCTAGCTGAAAGCAACTTCTATCTTCTCTTATCAATTTGCAACCTTTTCGTATTAGGAGACATTCTCTTAGTTCTTTGATACTTAGCAATCGCTGATATATCCTAGACTTGTACGATTCGTGATCCAACTGCTTCATTCAGAAGTGTATGCTATGATGGACCTAGTTCAACTGGACACCTTTTGTCAATCTTTAAAACCCATTTAGTGACATGGGCCAACATCTTCACTTTTTGGAGTATCTCATCTTGCTCCACGTTCTTAGATGGATTCTCGATTTCAACATGAGGCTCGAAGTGAGGGGTGTAACAATAAGGATCCAAGACCTTGAATGTTGGTTCTGGAGCACAGTATTGGGTATCTGGAGCTTTGAATGCGAGCTCACTAGAAGATTGATGTAGGGTATCTTGTGGAGGGGCTATAAAAATAGGAGTAGATGTCGGAGCAGGTATAAGGTTGTGTCGACTGTTGGGGCATGAAACGTTTTGGACGAGGTGCCAGGGTAGTTGTGGTAATGGCTAAAGCCTGTGCATGTTGAGGGGAAAGATCAACGGTAGTGGGAACCTGGGCTTGTGACAATGGTGATTCTAAAAAAAGATTCAATTAATTAGAAGCATTCGCAGTAGAGGGTTTTCTGTATAGTTAGTGGGAAATGAGGGTGGAGGATGACCACTAATCCAGGCTTGGTACATCTCTATCATCTGTTGTTGCAACCTTAGAACCTCTTCTTTCAACTCAGATTTTGATTCGACAATCCCCTTAGATGGATTGACAACACTATGTTTGATTCCTTGCCAACTATGACTACCTTGATCTTTGACCTTGTATTGTAGAGATGACTCGCCCGAATGCCACAAACTAACCACCTTCCTTTATGATAACAATAAAAGTAACAAATAGGAGCAATACAAAGCCAACATGTTAGCGTTAGGGCATTTATCAGATAAAAATATCACATCATGTGCGATGCACCTAGAAACAATTAACGGTTTTAGAATGGATTTGAGGGTCGCATGGTCATATGGAATCATCCCAATTTATGATCATTTCAATCTTCTCTTTTCTTTCTTTTCTAGAACTTCTTGGCTTACATCATTTTCTTTCCACTCTTTTTTTTTGCTTATCACTCTTTTCTTTTCTCTCATTTCTCACATGACACGGCTTCGTCTTTTTTTTTTAAATTTTAAAAATGATTTGATCGAACCCTATGTAGGTTGTTTACGTCATGTTCCACATGAATCAGACCAAGCGTAGTTCTGAAAAAGTAATGGACAAAATAAATTAAAAATAAAAATCTTTTTGGATTTTTCATTCATAACATTTTTTTTTGGTTCTCATATACAAAATAGGAAGTACGATAACAAAATACTCGACGAACACAACTAGACTATGAAATACTCTGACACCACCTAAAAGACACAAGACTACAAAGTAAAAGACAAACATATAAATAAACTCAAAACATAAGAAGGCTCCTGAATGTCGTGGTCCTGACTGGATAGTCCTGGGGCGTCTGTCATGCTCGAGCTCTAGTAAATGGATCCATACATGAATTAGAAAATAAGACCAAATAGAGTTAGTGACTCAAGAGACTATTAGAGACCATAACTTTTCCTATTAGACACATGCAGGACCCGATTGGGGCTATTTTTGCAAAATAGCCTATGTGACCAACAAGTGGCTAGAAATGCAAACTCAACTAAGAAGACCTCTAAAACATGAAAATACCTCACAAGGGCCTATGTAGCCCCTACCTTTTAGAAACCAGGTCTCCAAAATTACTTTGCAAAAATGATCCTACTTTGTAGAAATGGCTGATGTAGTCAAGAATGGCTAAACATGAAATTTAACAAGAATGGGCCTTAAACAAAAAGGATACCTTGTTGTGGATTTAGGACTCTAAGACATGGGTCACTGAATCACTTTCGCGAAAATGTACCCATCTTAAAAGAACAGCTGATGTGACCCAAAAATGGCTAGATAATCAAATTCAACAAGGACAGACCTTAAAGTTAGGAGAAAGATGATTGTGGACTCGAGACTCTCCGGACACGGTTCAACAAACCACTTAGCAAAAATAGCGCTATTTTGCAAAACGACTGATGTGGCCAAAAGTGGCTAGACAATGCAAGATTTGGGTACGACCTAGAAGCCGAGAACTTAAGACTCACTAGGAAAACCGGACCCTATGTGGGCTACCTACGTATATCGCCCCGAAAGACAAGAATTAGTTCGGGAAGATTGGATACAGGACAGAAATAAAAAACAACTGATTTGGAGAAAGCATATTTTTTATCTTTTTTTGAAAAATGATAGGGAAGTGCAAAAAAAACAAATTGGGTCTTTTTCTTGAAAAAGTTGTGAAAGAAAAATATAACTGGACCCTACTTGCTTCATTTTTATACTTCACCCTCTTTTCTTTCTCATTTACCCTCAACCATCATTGGTCCACCAAATGACCCATTTACCTTTAAAGCATGCAGCTTGTAGCACATAAGGATGATTAAATGCCTTTTTGGGCCACTGGCCCATTTTGAAATTTTTTGGATAGGCCTCCTACAAAGGGACACGGTGCTTGGGACCGAACCCTGCTAGGTCTAAATGACATGATGCAAATAATGACCTAAAGGCTGACCTAAGTTTGGAGTTCACTACAAGGCGATTCAGGGGAGCGTATGGTCGATGGTGGCTGCTTAAGCTTTCCACCCACTCCATGCGTCCGATGACACCCCCTCCTAAAATAAGAGTGACTCAACAAAGAGTTCGTGTACGCGACGCGTACTACAAGACTTGTTGCAGAAAGAATTGACTCAGGGTTATGCATATGATGATAGTTATAAAGCAGTAACACACAAAGGAAAACTGTAAACACATAAACAACTAGCAAATAAAGTGACATAAACAAAATAAAATCAAATAAAGCAAATAAAAAAAACTTAAAAACCTCAACTGAATATTCTAAAAATCCAACAAGATCAAGACACAACTCGAACCTGCAATTCCCCGGCAGAGTCGCCAGAGCTGTCACACTCCTTTTTTTTTACCTCACTAACCATCTAAAATAAATAAAAAGATTTGTGAAGCTCAAAAAAGGTTTTCATTTAGAAAGTGAAAAAAAAAATGTTTAGAAGGGATTAACTTAGATTCGCCACCTGACATTTGGTTTCGGTGTGCCAGGTCACCGTTTTTTTTTTTTGAAAAAAAACAAAAAATTCCCTTCAAAACACATTCGACTCTTAAACCAGTTTGCATTAGAGATTCGGGTAAGGGGGTTCATTTGACTCGGAGAGAAGGTGTTAGGCATTCTCCGAGTCCCGTAACTAGTATGGTTGCGTGCCAGATCTAGTTGGCTTTTAAGAATACTCAGATTGAAGTGGAAATACACAAAAAAACAAAATAAACAAAGAAGAGGCTCAAGGTTGTCCCTGCATAATAAAGTAAAAATAATAAAAAGAAAATAAAAATCATATGCTAACCTACGCTACTTCCTCCACAGTGCTCGTCACGACCTCTAAATACAAGTACTACGGGGCATTCCACTGATTAAAAAAATTTACAAGTAGTTTAGGGCATTCCCTGAATAAAATAAATTAAGGGACAACCTTTAACCTCGAATCAAACAAAACACTAAGGATTACCTACCCAGGTGTGGTCGGCCTAAACAAGACATTAGCAAATAATATAACAAAAATAATAAAAGAGAACTAAATAAAGAAAAACTCAATTCATGCTTATGTTCTTTTGACTATTTGACTTTATTCATAAGACCGAGCCAATCCTGAACATGTGAGGCGAAATAAAATTACTACGGACTCGATCTTCCCTTTCCATAACCCTCTTAACAAATCTCATTAGACTATAATCTCATGTCCAATGTCTATTCATAAATATATTCAATATAAAAACATAAATACAACTAGTACTACAATCCCAATCAAATGACTCAAACAGGTGTTAAGCCCGAATTATGACGATCAAAGAGGAGTGTGATAAACATGATATTAGCCCACTGAAACTCAAACGTAAACAAACTCTAGACAGGTAACCTATGAATAGGACATACTATTAATTTTCTGACACTAGAAACATTAAGCTAAAGTACTAAAATATTTTTTGTGATAAAGAAATCATCATCTTTTTTTAAAAGGAAAAGAAAATACTAAAGAAGTCCATGAAACTCTAATAACCCCACTCTAAGTGGCTACGATGATTTGAGAATGACCATATGGATTCATTGTTAAACATTCTTGATTATGACTTAAATAAAATAACCAAGAAAGAAACAAATGACTTGATAAGAACAGAAATATTAAAACATTGAAGGCTTGAAGAAGAGAATAACTCTGAGGCCTTAAATCAATCATGCGAGATTTAGAAGGGAGAACTTGAACCTACAACTTTTATGGAATCTAGAGGATCCCACGTAGTATTCTCATGGCAATTCTAAAAAATTTGACCAAGAAATTTTGAGAAAACAGTAAGTCAAACATAAGAAAGTAACATCACAATTATCAAAGAAAAAGAGAGGAAATGGACCTCAATGAGTAGATTTCTTCAAATATTTGAGCAACCAAATATATACAAGGCTTCAAATCCAAAATCCAGTTGAGAAAATAACAACAATTCAAACCCGAAACCGCGAACTCAAAGCCCACGAGCAATCCTCACGCGACCCGAACTCAAACGAACCCCATCATTTCTCCTTGTCTAATGTCTATCCTCTGTTTTTCCATCTCCATTAGTGTGTATCCATGAGTGTGTAGGTGAATTCTATATGATTATGAAATGAAAAAGAAGAGAGGAAAGGTGGTGCGGCCGTTCTAGAAGGGTGGTGAGTTAGTGATACGAATATTAGTGGCTAAGGGTGGAAGCATTTGAATTTTAGTTTAGCTAGCATTTGAATTTTAGTTGAGCCAAAAGTGGTGGGAAAAGTAGTTACTAGTTTTAATTCAAATTCTGTAATTCCTTTTGTATTTTCAGCACTTATAAATAGAGCATAACACTTGTATTCACACAATTATCATGATATAAGAAAATTTGAGTTCTTCTCACTCTCCTTTCTCTCTTTCTCTGCCTTATTTCTTCTTCTGCACTTCTTCCCTATTATCTCTGTTACTGCTTCATTGAGTTATTAGTTGATACTCTACAATTGAGTATCAATTGGTATCAGAGTTTGGAAGATGATGGTCCCACGACGAGCTGTTGACGTTGTTACCGATAATCAACCTATGGATTTGCAGGAGCAGTACGAAGATCTAGCAGCTCAACAGTTAGATCTGCGAGCAGAAGTGGCACAAAATAATAGGAACTAAGAGATGATTTGGACAAACATCACGGTGAACTGTTGTATATGGTGAGTGCTCTCAAGCATTCATTTAATGGCTTGCAATTGAATCAACAATCAAAGGATTCTGCATCTTCTTCAGCTGCTAAGGAAAAACTACTCCAATCAGATCAGGGTATTCTAGGTCCAAATCCTTACTGTGTTAATGCTACTCCGGATCATAATTTGGTCTTCCCTCATTTCAATGGATAGAATTTAAATACGTGGTTGTATAGAATTGATCCGTACTTTGTTGAGGATGAAACGCCTCTCAATCAGAGAGTGAGACTAGTTGCTATGAATTTGGATGATGATGCCTTAGTCCGGCATTAATCCTATTTGAAATGTAGAAATTTACCTATACTGCCTGCTCGGGATGAATATATCTTGGAATTATTTGAAACATTTGGTGAGGAATTTGTTGATCTTATGCTAGAATTCAAACAATTATGGAAAACTGGTACCGTGAGGGAATTTCAGTTTGCATTTGATAGGTTACTGGCACAGTGTAGTCTAACTGTTAAACAAGCTATTTCATGTTTCATGGGATGTTTGAAGGAAGAACTAGTTCATCCTATTAAAATGCATGGACCTAAATCATTATTCAAAACTTACAGGTTATCTAGGTTAGCAGAAGCAACATTAGTTGCTAATGCTAGAGCCTTAAAGCAAACCTCATCTGGGGAATACTCTTCAACTAGGAAACCCGTGTATGAAAACCCAGGGCTTAAGAGTCACCAACCTACACACTCACCTAGATTGACTTCCCCGGTCAATTCTACCTTAGTTGTTCCTAAAACAAGGAGAACTATCTCTCCTGCTGAGATGCAAAGTAGAAGAGCTCAAGGTCTTTGTTACTTCTATGATGATAAGTTTTCTCATGGAGATAAGTGCACTCTTCCAAAGCAGATGTTTGTATTAGAATTGGAAGTACCTGAGAGTGAATTTACTGATAATGGTATTAGCAATAGTGAGAGTGATTCACCAAGTGAAGAGTGGTCATCTCTTGGAAGTAAGCATCCTTTTATCTCCTTGTGTGCTTTAACATGAATTCAAGGTGCTCAAACCATCCATGTTACTGGTTACAGTGACAAGAGACCTATTCAAATTTTATTGGATGGAGGTAGCACACATAACTTCATTGACTCTGAATCAGTCAAGAGGTTGGGGTGCACTGTGATTCCAACTAAGGTGGGATATGTCAACTTAGGTAACAACACAATGGAAGCCACTTCTGGTGTAGTTAGGAACTTTCAATGGATGCTAGAAGGCACAACCTATGAATTTGACTTGATTGTGTTTCCAGTTGGGAAGTATGATTTGGTCTTGTGTGCTTTATGGATGAAGACTCTAGGCCCAGTAACTATGGATTATTCTGCCCTTACCATGACTTATAACTATTTGGGCAAACAACATGTCTTGAAGGGAGTTGCTGATGTTTGCAGATTATCAAGTCCAAAGGCTGTCAATAAGTCTAATGGGGAAGATGTGGAACTATTCATGTTGCATGTCTTGTTTCACCAACCACAACATGTTCAGTTGAATACAATCCTCCTTTTCAAAAATGAGGCGGTGTCACAGCCCCTTCACGATCTTCTCCGGTAGTATTTTCCGAACCTACTGCCCTGCCACCTCAAATGGGTGCCTTCGACCACAGGATTCCATTGCGACCTGGATCTAAACCAATCAACATTCGACCTTATAGGTATTCTTCTATGAAGACAGACATTTTTGAGAATCTAGTGAAGGAAATGTTATAGTAAGGAGTGATCCAATACAGCAATAGTCCATTCTTATCACCTGTGGTAGTGGTTAGAAAAAAAGATGGTTCATGGAGATTGTGTGTGGGCTATAGAGAATTAAACCATTGCACCATCAAGGACAAATTTCCTGTTACCATTATAGATGACTTACTTGATGAACTATCTGGTGCCATAATAATTTTTTATAAAATTGACCTTAGGCCTGGGTATCACCAGAGTAGAATGGTGCATTAGGATGTCCCTAAGACTGCATTCAAGACTCACATGGGTCACTATGAATATTTGGTCATGCCATTTGGGCTGGCAAATGCACCTTCCACATTTCAGTGTTTGATAAATCACTTGTTCCAACCATTCTTGAGAAGATTTGTGATGGTTTTTTTTAATGATATTTTGGTTTACAATTTAACTCTAGTAGACCATGTACTGCATTTACAACAAGTATTTGAGGTTATGATGCAACACAAGTTAGTAGACAAGAGATCCAATTGTGTTTTTGGTGTTCCTAATGTTGAATACTTGGGCCATTTTATTTCTGCTCAAGGGGTGTCCACTGATCTAAACAAGATAGTTGTTGTACAACAATGGCCTACCCCAACTAATATGAAATAACTGAGAGGTTTCCTTGGATTGGCTGGCTACTACAGGAATTTTATCAAGGGTTATGGGTTAATCAGTAGACCTCTGATTGAGTTTCTAAAGAAGGATAATTTCCATTGGACTGATTCTGCTAATCAAGCATTTGCTGAGCTCAAGAGAGCCCTCACTTCTGCCCCAGTTTTGGCATTGCCAAACTATTCTTTGCCTTTTGTAGTAGAAACTGATGCAAGTGGTGCTAGTATTGGTGTTGTCTTGATGCAATATGATCATCCTATAGCTTTTATCAGCAAAGGTTTTACACCTAGACATATTTCTCTTTCTATCTATGAAAGAGAACTCTTAGCATTGGTGTTTGCTGTCACCAAGTGGTCTCATTACTTGCTCAGTCGCCATATTGTTGTGAGAACTAAGGGTGTTCATGGTTCGGTTTGGATTGGTTTTCCCCTAAAAAGAAACCAAACCAAGTAAGTCGTTTTTTCAAATATTAGAACCAAACCAAATCAATTAAGTCGGTTTTTTCTCGATTCGGTTAATGTCGATTTTTTGGTTATTTGTCGGTTTTTTCTTAAATATAAGGCATACACTATCAAACATATATTTCAGCGATCACATTTTCAACGTGACGCTATCAAATCAATTTCCTTTTAGAAATATATTATTTACTAAAATATATTGATGAGAATTGAATCAAATAGTGATGAATAATTAATGACTCAATTTAAAAATATTTTTTTTTACATGAAATGGATTCTTACACTTAACAAGAAGAAACTATCAATCAAACTAGAATATAAAGGTAAAGAACTATACTAAAAGTGCAAACGATTAACATTCACCATCAAATTTTTGAAACTTTGTATAAAAATATACATATACATAGGTGTAATAATAAATTCGATATAGCTACTCCTATAGTCGGTTTGGTTCGTTTATATTTTTATTAAAACCAAAAACCAAACCAAATTTATTCGGTTTTTAAAATTCAAAATCAAAACCAAACCAAACCAAACCAAACCAAAAAGTATCGGTTTTTTTGGTCGGTTTGGTTTGGGTTTCGGTTTGGTTCGGTTTTTCGGGTTTTTATGAACACCCCTAGTGAGAACTGATCAAAAAGCTCTAAAGTATATTTTGGAGCAAAAGCTTCACACTGACTCTAAGATCAGATGGTTGGCCAAACTTCTTCCCTTTGACTTTGAAGTCAGTACAAATGGGGAAAAGACAACATAGCTGCTGATTCATTATCTAGAGGTCAAGGTGTTGAACTCATGTCCTTGCTTATGAGTTCTGTATAGGCTGATCTTTTTTAGGAAATTCAGGATAGTTGGTATGCTGATCCTGAGCTTTCTAACCTCATTGCTTCTCTCCAGCACACTCCACAGAAGCAATTTACTTGGATTAATCAGCAACTCGGAAGAAAGGGCAAACTACTGATTGGTAATGATGCAACTCTGAGAACTAAGATTCTCACTCTTTGGCATTCTTCTCTTGTTGGTGGGCATTCTGGCATTGATGTTACTACAAGGAAAGTTCTTTCTTATTTCTATCGGAAGGGCATTCAAAATGACATTGTGAATTTCATCCACAAATGCGATATCTGTCAAAGAAACAAGAATGATACTGCTGCTTCTCCTGGCCTTTTGCAACCTCTCACTATACCTGCTCTTCTTTGGACTGACATTTCTATAGACTTCATTGAGGGCTTACCTAAGTCTAAAGGAAAGTCTGCCATTTTGGTGATCATTGATCGACTTACCAAACATGCTCACTTCCTTGATTTGTCTCACCCTTATACTTCCCAATCCTTAGTTCCTATTTTCTTAGACAACAATTTCAAGCTTCATGGCTTTCCATCTTCTGTTACTAGTGACCGGAACCCCATCTTTATCAACACTTTCTGGAAAGAGTTCCTTACTGCTCAAGGTGTGACCTTACAAACTTCTACTTCTTATCATCCACAAACAGATGGCCAGTCAAAGGTTCTTAATCGCTGCTTCGAAACATATCTCCGTTGCTTTTGCACTGATTCACATGCAGACTGGTTCCTTCTCCTTTCCTTGGCCGAGTGGTGTTATAACACTAGCCCCCACTCTGCCATTCAAACTTCTCCCTTTGAACTCTTGGATGGTTACCCTCTTCCTCTACATCTCCCATACTTTCCAGGTGATTCTGATTCTACTTCCATTGAGGAGGTTGCATCGCTTCGTGAATTCAAACTTCAGCTAGCCAAATTACACCTTACTCGAGCCCAACAATGAATTCAAGCTCATGCTAATGCCCATAGGTCTGATAAACAGTTCAAAGTGGGGGATTGGGTGTTTGTCAAACTCCAACCTTATAGACAGTCCACACTTTCTCCCTTCTCTTATCACAAGCTCACTTCACGATACTTTGTTCCTTACCCTATTGTTGAACAGATAGGTGCAGTAGCCTATAAACTTCTTCTTCCTCCTGAGGTCCTCTTGCACCCTACGTTACATGTGTCCCAACTAAAGTTTTGCTATGACATTCCTTCCATTATTGTTCATCCTCTTGTTGTTCATCTAGCCATCCAATATTGCCCCCTTCCTGAAGCTGTTCTTGATCGTATATTAGTTAAACGAGGCAACAAGGCTGTAACCCAATGCTTAATTAAATGGACAGACTTAGATTCTTCTTATGCAACCTGAGAGTTGTCCTCTACTTTTAAAGCTCGATTTCCTTCTTTCACCCTTGAGGACAAGGGTGTTATTCATCCTGGGGGTATTGATACGAATATTAGTGACTAAGGGTGGAAGCATTTGAATTTTAGTTGAGCTAGCATTTGAATTTAGTTGAGCTAAAAGTGGCGGGTAAAGTAGTTACTAGTTTTAATTCAAATTCTATAATTCCCTATGTATTTTCAGCACTTATAAATAGAGCATAACACTTGTATTCACATAATTATCACGATATAAGAAAATTTGAGTTCTTCTCACTCTTCTTTCTCTTTCTTTGCCTTATTTCTTCTTATGCACTTCTTCCCTATTATCTTTGTTACTGTTTCATTGAGTTATCAACTGATACTCTATAGTTGAGTATCAGTTAGGTTTCCGGCGGCTGAAGGTTTGAGGAAATTTCAACGGGTTTTGGTGGAAAGGGGTTGGCAGCGAGAAGGTAGAGAAGAGAGATACGGCGGCTGACCTTATTCTTCTTCTTCTTTTTGTTCCTCCGGTTCTTTAGGGTGTTATAATGAGCTTTATTATTAAGGGGGGATATAGGCCATTGGATGGAGAAGAATAAATGATTGGAGTTTAATGAAGAGGTTTGATGGGTTAAAGGACAATGGGGCTGGTCAAGTAGATTGGGCTCATGTGTTAGGGATGTTGGGCTGCTGAGTTGAAGGGTTTTGGATTTGTATTTGGGACCCTTTAACTCTACAAGTCTTGCAAATTGGCTAAAATACTAATTTCTTTTCTAAAATAATATACCATAAAAATGTGAAATCAATCCTAATTAATTAAAGCAGATATATTATGACATGAAACTATTTTTTTTTTTTTTGTATTTTTCAAGATTATATAAAAATAAAAGTAGAGACAAAATAAAAAGTAAAATAGTATGACTACAAAAACATTAATGAAACGATTTTTGGGTTTGAAAGATCATACTAAATAAAAATAGGTGAAAATAGTATTACTACATAAAATATTAATTAACCTAAAATTAAAATAGACTTGAAACTATTTTTGTGTTTTTGATGATTTTTCCTTTTTTTTTTTTAAAAACAAATACTAAAACAGACCAAATGAAATAATAATAATAAAAATAAAGAATCCTAGAATAATTAAAATAACTCAAATAAATATATAAAATATGTGAAACTACTAATATAGCTTGAAGATGTAGCGGGTAAAAAATTACGTGCTTACAGTATCCACTCGCGAACGCGGTGCACACGATTCACAAGCTTCGCGATCACGAAATCCATTACGCGAATGCGTAGACCAAAACACATGAGTCCACCCAGGCCGCCTTTCCTCTTCGAGAACGCGGAGTCCAACCTGCGATCGCAGTGCACAAGGTTCTGCCCCTTTGCAAACGTGAAGTGTAATCTTCTAGTAAAACTCAGAATACTCTACGCAAACGTCGGAACACCTTCGGGAACGCGTAGAAGGAAACCAGAACTTAGAAGAACCAGACTTCAGCTATCTCTACATGATTCAAAATGCGCCGAATAAGGTTCAAATCACATCCGAGGCCCCCAAGACCTCAACCAAACATACCAACAAGTCTTAAATCATCATACGAAATTAGTCACATCAAATAACGCTAAAACCGCGAATCGCGTATCGATTCAAGCCTAAGAATTTATGAATTTCCAAATTCTGAAACCAACATCGATTCATACCAAAACAACTCCGATTGACACCAAATTTTACAGACAAGTCCTAAATGATATTACGAACCTATTCCAATTTCTGGAATCGAAATTTGACCCCGATATCAAAAAGTCCACTCCCTGTCAAACTTTTCCAAAATCTTCCAATTTTTCAACTTTCGCCATTTACACCGAAACGATCTATGAACCTCCAAATCAACATCCGCACACATTCCTAAAACCAAATCGCTATACAGAGCTATTGGAACCGTCAAAACTCCATTCAGGGTTCGTCTTTACACAGGTCAAACTACGGTCAACTCCTACGACTTAAACTTCCATTTTTAAGGACTATTTGTTCCGGTCACTCTGAAACTCACCCGAACCCGACACCAAGCACCTCGGCAAGTCACACAACCACAAAATGAAATAGAGGGAGCAATAAATAGGGGATGGAGGCTAATATTCTAAAAAAGGACCGATCAAATCACATCTTAACAACTGAAAATTTGACTCTTTTTAAATTTTAAATAATTTCGGCAGAGTTCCCTATGTAAATAAGACTATCCTGTAGCTCAGTTGAAGCCAAAACATGTGCTTCCATTTATAGCTCTTTGTTAAGGTAAAAAATGGGGGAAAAGGTTAGGGTTGTCGCTTCTGAAAATTGGCTTATTCAAATCAGTGATCCCCTTCTCCTGTATCAAGCCAACTCAAATAGCTAATTGGCATGGGGAACTGAGAAGTGTTCAAACGAGGAGAATAGCACTTTGGAAGGTTGTGTTTAGTATATTACGTCGGCTAATTGTCTTCATTTGCCAGGTGTAAATAATTCTTATACTATCAATTTAATATAATTAACCGGCATGTTGCATGCCTTATCTAATAAAGAAGAACATGAAATCGACTTTTAAGCCATTTAACATCGTTTCAGGTATTCAGAACATATGAAAATGTGGAAATCTGTTGCTATTTCTAAAGTGAAGGCAAGGCAATGTGGTGGACATATTTATGAATACAAAAACGTCTCAATCTCAAATAAGTCAGTATCGACTGCATAAATGCTCAGTTACTATGTTTTCTTATACAGTTCAGTGTCATTTTAGTTTAGTAAGAGATATATGGCACGTAACGATTTAGTATGAGATCAAGAAAAAGGATTATAAACCCTGTAAACATTTATCTGCAGCTGTAGTTAAGCATAATTGACCTGTAGTTCGATGCTTGAAGTCACAATCTAAGTCTTATTAATTGATTCAGAGGACCACATAATCTTCTTCTGTATGTTACACACAACTATTTTACAAAACAAAGCAATAACGTACTAAGAATGAAAAACAAAGGAAAATGACTTTAAAAGGACACAACTAATATATGCTTTTACATACATGACAAAGCTTTTCAATCAACAGGTGGGATATCAATCCAATTAAGGCAACCCACTAGAACACATGTCTGAAACAAATGAGGCATCCCCTGAAGCTTTAGTGTTCTAATGACACCGTTTTGAGGATCATATGAAACCAAATTGCCACCTTTGTACTCAAGCAAGATCTCTCCATTCTTCAAAAGGCATAGAAATTTTACCAATGGGTGCAAATGTTGAGTGACCGAATTTGGAGTTGGTGTATAAGCCCCAATTATGTACTCCTTCACCCATGACTCTTTCACATTGTATTCTTTCATTACCCAAATTTCTGTTCCTCCCCCTTTTTGGTGAGGCAAAGTTATAACAACAGCAAGACAATCTCCAACAACTGCCAGATGAAACTTCTTAATTCTTGGATTGACACCTAAATCAACTTTTGGAACTTCAGCAAATACCTCCTTAGCTAAATCAAAGGAAACGATAAGCCTATCACGACATCCATTATACTTACCAAATTGAGTCAACCAATGCATCTTCCCATTAAACATAATTCCTTGAGAACTTGGATCGAACCGATAAATAACTTCCCCAACACTTCTCCATCTGTTGCTACCAAGGCTAAATACTTGAACATCTGATTTACCAAAGTAGGGAGGTCGGTACCTACGATAGCGCCAAGAGACATGGTTATACATATTGGCATAATTTATGATCTTGATCACCTTGTACTCTTTGGTAATAGGATGAAAACCAAATCCAATAACCACTTTTTGCACCTCAAATTCTACTGATTTAGGCAGCTCCTTGTAGTCCCTAGTAAAAGGATTACACACGTAAAGTTCATTACTAAACAGAGAATGACATATGCACAATAGTCCATGGCATGAACCAACCACTTTAAATTCAGGCACAGAGTTTGCAAAAGAGGTGCTGATTTTCCTCACAACCTCTTCTTTACCGTGATCAGAAAATTCAAGAAAGTAGAGCTGATTCCTTAAAGGATAATCCGCGTGAAAAATAATGTAAGGATCATTCTCTATTCCACGAGACAGGTGCAGATTTACAAGCCCTTTATCATATAACAAGTTATAAAATAACTTGCAAGCAAATTTGAATTGGACTAAAGATGTTATGGGAAGCCTGGAAACTATGTCAAGGACAATTTCTTGAGGTAGGCAGTTAAATCCATACGTGGGGTGGCCTTGTTCAGATTGACACTTCTGTTTCTTGGTTTGTGTATCCATTGACACAGAAAAAATGGGCAGAGAAAGATTAAGTAGAAAGGCTTGGAAATGGAGGAAGATATCCTGAGAAAACAACTAGGAGGCGTGGAAATTTAGGGACTGTTATAGTACTAAATTCCACAAAGAAAATAGTATATTCTTTAGGACGGCTAAACTTATCTATTTTGATGATTACACAAATTCACTAGACGGCAAGGCCATATTCGCCCCAACTATTGATACTCTCTCTTTTTCAACTTAGATACACACTTTTCTTATTAGTTCATTGTTCCTCCCAAACGCACACGCAAATATATATAATCGACAAGTAATATAAGATTGTAAATCCAGATATCGTACCCACAAATTTTTGTGATTAACTATCAACTAAATTAAACCCAGACAATTAATCTATCCAAGCGATTTACTAAAGTATGAATATTTAATTAAAACTAATCTAAAATAGTAAACTTTGAAATTAAAGGAAACAACGTTTGCAATCTTAGAGATGAATTCACTAGGAGAAAATATTCTAAAGCTATGGGTTAGCTAACAATCCCGTTGAGTTTTCCACCTAAATCGTCTAATTAATTTATCTGATTTATTGGTTGACAGGGTTAATATTGCTCGTAGCCCACTCCCCAAGTACTACTCGCCTATTCAAGCTAATCTAACACCTATATTCTTGTGGAATTAGAATTAACAAGAACACATTAATAATTTATGTATAGTAACCAAGCAAGGCAATAAAATATATTCCTATCATAACCGCAAATCTGCTCCCCCAGCCAGAGCTAAGATCTTGCTCTACTCAATCTTATATGCAATCTAGAATTCCCTCTCCCGAGATCAATCCTAGACTCGTAGATAGTATTCAATAGGTGATCAACCAATCAAATAATTAGTTGCAAGATTGAATAAATAAACCAATATGATAAAATAATAAGAACAATCAAGTTTTAAACTACAACGTACATGTAGCACCCAAAACTCTAGAACTAATAAACTATGATACTAAAAGAAGAGAAGAGAAAAACTAGTTAGAAGCCTTCTCCAAAGCCTAGTGTGTGTTCCTCCACGTGAGTTTTTCGTCAAAGTATGTTAGATATCCTCCAAATTTGGTTTTGGACCCCTTTTATACGAGTTGGGATAGTGTAGGACCGAAATAACGTTGTCCCGTATGAAATAGGAGAAATCACGCAACACATTGTCCAAACCAGCGCCAGGCGCTAGCCTTAGCACTGAAGCCAGTGCGTTTTCACGTGCAATTCTGTCACGAACCAATTTACCCTCCGAAAGGTATCGTGACGACTCCTAGTCTCTACGACTAGGTAAGTCTAATATTACGAGAAAAACTTTAAGAGAAAACACAATAAATAAGGGAATAAAGGCATAATCTAAATAACAAAACGGTGTTGCTCGGCATATACAAATATATTCTCCCAATGACCCGAAAAAACTACTGTAGCGCTAAAAAAGTCTGAAAGTACATAAAAAGACTAGACGATGGAGTAGAAGGGGACTCCGAGGATTTTGCGGACGCGGCCAAAATTACCTTGAAGTCTCTTAGAATCAGCAACACATGCTATCCTCGAGGCTGATAGATCGTACCTGGATTTGCATACGAAAACATGTGCATGAAAGGGCATGAGTACACCACAATAGTACCCAGTAAGTGTCAAGCCTAACCCCGGTCAAGTAGTGACAAGGTAAGGTTAAGGCCCTACTGGAGTAAATATAATCAATTTAAAACGGTAGAACAGATAAGTAAATTCTACAGTAAACCGTGTAAGAAAATTTTCGAAAACTTAACAATCAAGGGAGCTCTCGGCTCAGAACAAGATAAACACGAGGTGGAATCTCCCGGCATACCCTCCCGTAGTCCAAATGATTATGCACTACAAGGGGGTCTCCCGAAATACTTCTGTAGTCCCAAAACAAATATGCAGTGCTGGGGGATCTCCCGGAATACTTCTGTAGTCCCAAAATAAATATGCAGTAGAGGAGGATCTCCTAGAAGACGTCTGTAGTCCCAATTTAAATATGCAGTCAGGGAGATCTCCCAGAATACGTTCGTAGTCCCAATTTAAACATGCAATGTGAGATAAGGAAAGTAGGAAGCTAAATAACATGGCGCACAGAGTGTTAAATAGGCAATTAACCACGTAAGCATGCTTTTCTAATCTAAGATAAACAATTTAACATATTAATAAAATTTAATAGAAGAAAAACAATGTATGATTTAAGAAGGAAAAATGAGATTTTTGCAATAACGGCTCGTGTACGTACTTGTCACCTCACGTACACGGCGCGCACACATCAAATAATATCAAACATCCTAAGAGAAAAGTCCCCAACACAAGGTTAGGCAAGCCTTTTACCTCAACCGCTCAAATTAACTGGATATCACGCTCTTGCCACGAGTACCCGACTCCAAATGACCCGAATCTAATCAAATTAGTTGCATAATGTAAATATAATTTTAAGTAAATGATTTAACTAATCAATTCGAAGCTAAAACACGAAATTAGAAAAATCACCCCAAAAAGTCCTCCGGGCGCCTCAGAATCGGGTAAAATTCACAAATTATGAACACTTGCTCACTCACGAGATCACTCGAACAAAAATTATCTAAATCCGTTGTCAATATCTCATTCAAATCTCAGATTATTAATTGGGGAACCTTTTCCCCCATTTTCAAACTTTTACCCTCAAATTCCTTAATTAGAAGAGGAAAACAACAATAGATTATTATATTATGATCAAATTAGAGTTAGAACTCGTTACCCAATGATTATTCTTCAAAATTCCTCGAGAAATCGTCTCCCACCGAGCTCCAAATTGAATTTTGTGTTATGAAATTTCAAATCCCCAGATTCTCTATTTCTGCCCAACGATTTATGCATCTGCACCTCATGGGCTACACCTGTGGTCCCGCACCTTGGGAAAAATCAACGCAGGTGCGAAAATCACTTAAATGGATGGATCCGCATCTGCGACCACTGAGCCGCATCTACGAGCCCAGCGACCATGCCCATTTTTGCATCCGTGATCGCCCTATCGCACCTGCGGGCTCCCCTTCACAGTGTGAAACACCAGAATCAACAACACCAAATTTGTGCCTAAGTCCAAACTTCTTACGTTGAGCATCCGAAACACACCCGAGGCCCCCGGGACCTCAACCAAACCTACCAACCAGTCCTATAACATCATTCGAACTTAGTCGAGCCTTCAAACCACATTTGATAACACCAAAAACATGAATTAAACACGGATTCAAGCCTAAGAACTTAGCATTTTCCCAAATTCTATAAATGATGCTGAAACATGTCAAACCTAGTCTGAATGACCTCAAATTTGACACACAGGTCACAAATAATACTACTAACCTACAGCCACTTCCAAAATTCAATTCCGAGCTCGATATCAAAATTTCCCCTACCGGCCAGAATCGCCAAAAATCTAATTTCCGCCAATTCAAGCCTAACTCTACTACAAACCTCCAAAAAGGCATCTCGGACGCGCTCCTAACCCCAAAATTATACAACGGAGCTAATGGAGTCGACGAAATTTCATTCCGGATTCGTCTTCACACAATTTCAACTACGGTCCAAATTTCAATGCTTAAACTCACATCTAGGGACTAAGTGTCCCAAAACTCTCTGAATTCCATAACCAAACACTCCGGCTAGTTCCGAAAGAAGAAACAAATGTGAGGAAAACAGTTATTAGAGGATCGGAGCTCTAACTCTCAAAACGACTGGCTGGGTCGTTACATTCTCCCCCTCTTAAGACAATCGTTCGTCCTCGAACGAGTATAAAGACATACCTGAAGCTGTGAAAAGATGAGGGTACTAGCTGCGCATATCTTGCTCGCTCTCCCAAGTCGCCTCCTCGGCCGGCTGACCCCTCCACTGGACCTTTACTAATGCAATATTCTTTGACCTGAGCTTTTTGACCTGCCTATCCAAAATGGATATTGGATTCTCAACATAAAATAGATCTTTGTCCAACTTGACTGAGCTGAAATCCAATACATGAGCCGGATCACCGTGATATATCCGGAGCACAGAAACGTGGAATACCGGATGAACTCCTGCTAGGCTGGGAGGTAAGGCAAGCTCATAAGAAACCTCCCCAACGCTCCGCAATATCTCAAAAGGACTAATGAACCTAGGGCTCAGCTTACCCATCTTCCTGAACCTCATGACACCCTTCATAGGCGATACACGAAGCAAGACCCGCTCACCATCCATAAATGCCAAATCACGAATCTTCCAGTCCGCATAACTCTTCTGTTTGGACAGTACTGTGCGAAGTCTCTCCCGAATCACCTTCACTTTATCCAGGTCATCCTGGAACAAATTTGTACCCAACAATTGGGCCTCGCCCGACTCAAACCATCCCATTGGGGACCGGCACCGCCTACCGTACAAAGCCTCATAGGGTGCTATTTGAATGTTGGACTTGTAACTGTTGTTATAAGCAAACTCTGCAAGTGGAAAGTATTGGTCCCATGACCCTCCGAACTCCATCACACATGCACAGAGCATATCCTCAAGAATCTGAATCGTGCACTCGGGTTGTCCACCGTCTGAGGGTGAAAGGCTGTGCTCTGCTCCACCCTAGTACCCAACTCCTGATGTACGAATCTCCAGAACCGTGATGTGAACTGTGTACCTCTGTCTGAAATGATGGATACTGGAATACCGTGAAGGCGGACAATCTCCTTGATATAAATCTCAGCCAACCTCTTTGAGGAGTATGTGTTAATACTGGAATGAAATGGGCTGACTTGGTCAGCCGATCCATGATTACCCAAATAGCATTGAACTTTCTCAAAGTCCAAGGAAGCCCAACCACAAAGTCCATGGTTATCCGCTCCCACTTTCAGTTTGGGATCTCTAACCTTTGAAGTAATCCTCCCGGCCTCTAATGCTCATAGTTAACTTGCTGACAGTTGAGGCACTTGTCCACAAACCCAACTATATCTTTTTTCATCCTTCTCCACCAATAGTGCTGTCTCAGGTCCTAGTACATTTTTGTGGCATCCGGATGAATGGAGTACCGTGAGTTATGGGCCTCCTCAAGGATCAACTCCCGAAGCTCATCCACATTGGGCACGCTGATCCGACCTTGCATTCTCATCACGCCATCATCACCTATAATCACATCCTTGGCATCACCTCGCCGGACCCTGTCATGAAGAACCAGAAGGTGGGGATCATCATACTCATGCTCTTTGATGAGGTCATAAAGAGAAGACCGAGCAACCACACAAGCTAATATCCGGCTAGGCTCTAAAATATCCAATCTCACAAAATTACTCGCTAGGGACTGAACATCCAAGGCTAAGGGCCTCTCAGCTGCCGGAAGATGTGCCAAACTCCCCAAACTCTCCACCCGGCGACCCAAGGCGTCGACCACTACATTGGCCTTCCCCGGGTGATATAATATAGTGAAGTCATAATCTTTCAATAGCTCCAACCACCTCCGCTGATGCAGATTAAGGTCCTTCTGCATGAACAAATGCTGCAAACTCCAGTGATCAGTGTAAATCTCATAGGGGACACCATACAAATAATGACGCCAGATCTTCAGGGCATGAACAATAGCTTCTAACTCGAGGTCATTATGAATAACTAATTTTTGACCACACTCAAATTTTATACTATTTTAGTGTAAATATTCTTTTAGGTCTAATCTTGATGTTTTAAACTTTTATCTTATTCTTATTAGATTTTAAAAAAAAAAACTAAAATACTCACATTCTTAGAGTACACATTTTATTTCTATTTATAAAGAAAAAAAAATCAACAAACAATATATGATTTCTTTTAATTAGAGTTCTAATAAGTAAGATATATAATCTTTCTTAGTATCATTTAAAATACATGTTAATATTAACTTTTCCTATATTGTAAAAAATGTTGGTTAATCTTCTTATCTTTATAATTTAATTTATCTTTTAAAATATATATTTTTTTAAAAAGAGCAAAATGAAGTTAATGTAAAAAAAAGAAGATAAAGTTTGTTAACAAACTTTTATCTAAAAAATCTGGTTTTTTTTGCTAGCAACTACCCCAATCCCATAATCCCCATTTTTAGCCTAAAACTCCCCACCAGCTCTCGCGTTTCTTACCCCTCACTTCCCACCTCTTCCACTCTTCTCACCACTTACTCACATAAGTTATACAACACACACATCTATATATTTTGGGACCTTGTCTCAGCAGAGAAGAACACACACAGATCGACGGAGAAGCACCTTCATTACAAAGAACTCATCCCTCACGGTCACACCCATTTCATTCCGTAGAACATTTATCCACGAACACACACAAGGCTGGCGAATTGAGCACTTGAAACTGCTGTTGCTTTGAAAATCAGTTGTCTAAACTTTCTTCTCACATCCTAGTTTTCATATGGTTGTTTGCTCTTGTAGCTCCTGTTGAGAGGTAAACACATCGATGACTTTGTAATTCTATTTCATCTATGGTAATGAACTATCTTCTCTTGTTTGACGTTCATGTGCTTATTGAATATTCTAATGTTTAGATGTAAACTTTTGCCTGATTTTCACATATTCAAGTTATTAAAAGTTAGTTTAAATTCATGGAAACATTTGTGCAGATCTAGTTTTGTTTCAAATTGTCACACTTGTTCAGTTAATTTTCACCCACACAAGCTCATGGAATTCATGGAAAATCATTGTAAAAGCCAAATAAAGAAAAACAAGAGAAAATAGGGGGAATGGGAAAGGAAAATGTGACTGTTTCTTCTTACTCGTGGCAGCAGCGAAACTTCACCCAAAAACCAGTGATACACCCCC
>ML291775.1:26474-42112 GCA_005239495.1 Nicotiana undulata
GGGGATGAGGGTGTGGGGAGAAATGACAAGAAGATATTGGAACATAAATTTGGAAGGCGCGCTCCCTTTCTTTTGGTATCTTTCGCTTGGAACCTAATCCGCGAAATTGATACAAAAAAGGTGGCAAGTTTTTTCTCAATCGAGAGTCATATCCCTTAGTGACTGACGAATGGAATCAACCAAATCTTTACTTAAGTTGTTTTTTGTTGCTCTTTTTTGTTCCAACGAATGTTAGCTGGAATATGATTCTTGTTTCTGATTAATTTCTTCGATGAATCATTTTTTTTCCAAAAACAGAATCGAGATGCGAAAATATCTATATTCCCTATCTCGATTAAGTAATGGAGGGTGAATTAGTCAAATTTGAAGAGGGTACAATAGGCATTGCTCTTAATTTAGAATCAAATAATGTTGGTGTTGTATTAATGGGCGATGGTTTGTTGATACAAGAAGGAAGTTCTGTATAAGCAGCATGAAGAATTGCTCAGATACCCGTGAGTAAGGCTTATTTGGGTCGTGTTATAAATGCCCTGGCTAAACCTATTGATGGTAGAGGTGAAATTTCAGCTTCTGAATTTTGATTAATTGAATCTGCCGCCCCGGGAATAAGAAACAAGTTCGCCTTCCTTTTTTATCATTTTGATAGAGGGGGATGAAGAAAGTGGACAAAATAGACTCGCATTTCTCATCGAACAAATACAAGAAAAGTGTTTAGATGAACTACACCTCCTGAATTACATCCCTCCTTGCATGCATTTGTTGATTCATGTCACGCCCCAAACTAGGGGAGGCACGACTAGCACTCGATACTATATTCGATCGAGTTAGCCACTAAACATACAAGCTAACTAAACTGGGGGCCCAACAGATCGGGTAGCACAACATCTAAAATACTAAGTCTGGATCGTTAAGGTCATGACCTGAATAACAATAAGCCATATAAACAAAGGTAGACAAGCCAAAATAATAAAGTACTAGCTGGCTGACGAGGCCGCGACTGAAGACATACATGCCTACACATATATATATATATATATATGCCAAGCCTATGGGCTGGAGACTGAAAGCTGCAAAAAGACCCAGAATATTGTGTCCACAATAGCCTCTAAGAGTTTCATAAGCACTGTCAGGACAAGACCCCAATTATACCTAAACCGTACAACAAAAATAACCATCCTATGAAATCTCCAGAAAGAGGCGGAGCTTACCAACTCGCAGCTGAACCCCGAAATCCTAGCGGAGGGGTCGATCAGAGTCCCTACCTGGACCTGCACGCATGTAACAAAAATGCAGTGTCCCCAGGCAACGGGACATCAGTACGAATAAAAATATACTGGTATGTAAGGCAGAAAGTAGAATCATACATAGTTGATGTAAAAAGGGTAATAGAGATAACACCTAACATTGAAACTCTGATAGCCTTCATGGCCGACATCCGACCTCATAGTAATCAAATATGCATGGTATGCTCGCGTAATCATATGTCGTGAATACATATATATTGATGCAAATGCATGACATACCCAACCAAATGCTAGCAATGGCGGTCTCTCCCGGTAGCTAACCGGTATCATATTGCCAACCTGTGGCCATCTGTACAATATATATAGTCTTTTGGGCAAATAGGCCCCATACCTCCGATTATAGCTCGAAGTCCATGCATAATATGCCATGTATGATATGAACTTTTAATTTACATAATAGGCCATAACAAGAACTTAGCCAATCTTGGCTCATTGGTACTCTTATTCTCATAATCTTATAATCACCTTCGTATCGCATACAGATGTCTCGTGGAACCTCATATGTTTTTTTTAATAAGCTTGGAAACTTAACTCGACTTTTAGAAAGATAAATTAACTCTGAAGATGTTCATAAAAAGCATAAGGTGCTTCACTTAGTCCTTATACCTGATTTCTTAATAATTAGTAAAAGAAAGTATTTCAAAAATCAAGTGTTTTAGTAGTTTAAACATAAAAATTATATTTGAGATTTTTGGAAATCGACGTATCACTTTAGAGATTTTAAAATACACTTTAACAAGGAAGAATGATTGATCGAAAATACTAAATGCCTTTATTTTTAAGTCACTGTCGCGCCCCCTTTTTCCTCGCACGAGTTAGGTACGGAGAGATCGGGTTTATGACATTTTTGGAAAACTACTTAAAGGAAATGTTTAAGGAAGAGTGGCCACCTAACGATTTTTATGATGCGTTAGGGCACCTAGAGTAAATAACTCATGAACTAGTTTGAATTACCAGAGATTGGGTAAGGGCTTGAAGTTATCTCAAGGGGAAGGTGTTAGGCACCCCTCAATATCCACAACTGTGGGTCTCAGCCCAGAAGTTTTGTGAATTTGGACGGTGAACAAGTAGCAAGTAGGGTTCATATAAGAGGGGATTTCAAATAAAGGTTGAAATTGTCAAAAGAATTTCAAAGAATAGTAAAGTAAAATCATTGAAAATGTCCTAGGTTTTAAGTAATACGGATCACATCAATGTAATACACGGTATGTCACACCTCGAAGAGGCGGCTACACGTGGTATTAGCGCACCGGTCATCATATACGTATTCTACCCTTCCCGCCCCGTTAAGGTATTTAAAACGCGTGTGTTGGTCACGAATCTTATTGCGTGGTATTACCCGTCCCATTCTATAAGTTCCGGAGGGTATTTATGACTACTAATCCTACAAGGTGAGTACTAGGCTGAACTCCTAGGTTTAAAAAGGATAAAATTCTAAGCGACATGTAAAACAACAAATAAGACCACAAATGTGGGAACACATAAGGTCAAATAATGGCTCACAAATCCCTCCACAAGTGAACACGTAAATAGCACGTCTCAAACGCAATCAAGGTCTCAAAGTCAGGATTTAAAACAAGAGTTTTTGAGTTGAAAATCAGTAGGTTTCAACAGTTTTAGTAAAATGATATGTTTTGAAAACTTAGTAGTGAAAGCAAAAGGTTCAGTTAAGACTGAGTAATTCAAAAGGATGATTGATTTTTCAGAAATGCAGTAGTTTAGAGACAACAGTAAGAATTAAGAGTGCATAGCAGTTTAAAGTTTTCAATAAAAGAGAAGAATAACTTTTAGAAAATCAGCAATAAGAAGTAAAGCAAGATTTAAATAAAGCAGTAATTCCAAACAGGAATCCAGTAATCCAAAATGAGGTAATGATCCAGTAGTTTACGAGAGTTTAGTAAAAGAAGAGTTAGTAAATCATTTCGGGAGAAACAGGAGTTTAAAATATAGGGCAAGTGTTCAAAATAGAATGATTTTGAGCAGAGTGAGGTAACTTTGAAACCCAGTAATTAAAAAATAATAGAACATGAATCAGATAAAATTTCAGTGAAGAGGAAATAGATGCATGATTTCAAGATGCTGTGATTTCGAAAACGGAGGAATTTTAGAGTAAAGTAGGATGAACTTCAAAGAGATAAAAAACAGGAGCGAAAGAAAACTGCAAAGTTTGAGAATCCATAAAGGGATTGATTGTTCCTAATACCAGCAAGCAAAACACAATTAGTTGGTTTTAATACGTATTAGGCCTAAAGTTTGCCTAGGCGCCCTATACATGTCCTACTAATTTCAAAGGGGGTGTACATGCTTATTTAATCCTGATTTTAAGAGGGGTGTATTTACAGAAATGTTTCAAATGGTCAAACACATTTTAACGAGATTATTAGATTAACATGCTAATTAGGTGTTCAACAATTGCAATTCGAACAGATAGGAATTCCTAAATAACAGGATATCTAATGCACATAGGAATACCTAAGACATGATTCCTAGATTGCTATGATTATGAAAATGCAGTAATACCTTATAATAGTTTTTGTTACTTGTTATAGTTATTAACTGTGATCATGGCTTGCAAAATGAGTAAAGTAGACATGTTGAAAGTGAAAGAACCTAAGCAGGATTTCTAATGCATGAGGTGCATGTCCTAGACAGGTTATCTATTGCACATGTAAGTAAGAAAATCCTATGAGCATGTTTTCTACCAATTACTAGACTAAGCATGCATAGTCCCCCCATATTCACTATCCAAACCCCAATATCTGTTTACAAGTTATTACAAACCAATAATAATGAATTACAGTAGCAAAGGGAAAATAAGAAGTTACTTCTATAGGGAGCCTTCAATCAGGCCCAATCTTCCAACCTCACTCCTTTCAAGTTTCACAGCCTTACATGGTCTGGGTGCGGAAAAGCTCCCAAGGGCCCTCATTGGGTCCCTGGCCAATACCAGCACCCAAACAAATTGCCAAAAGTTAAGACAAGTGCATTGTGGAATTACCAACCTCGTGTGTCAAAGTTCCATGAGTACTCAGAGGTACTCAAGGCAGTGCTCACACGAAGGGGGTGGGACTTAACTTCTAAGAGTAGTGTGAAGTGCAAGAAGGAGAGGAAAGTTTGTAGTTTGAAGAAAAGAGTTTACAAAAAAAACACTGGAGAGTTGTTTTGAAAGATTAACTAAAAAGACAAACAGAAGTACTGATCAAAAAGTTCAACAGTATAGAATTGCACACAAGAACAATGGGGTGAGGGGACAAATAAGTCACATAATAACAAAAGGAGATATATAGACTTAAAAAATTCATTTAAGCATAGTTACACAAATCATAGAGACTCAGGGATCAAGAAATGGCCAAGTTCAGACATGGTAATAGACAGTAACAAAATACAGTTATAACAGGTGAAATTAGGAGGGAACAACAATCATATGAGCATCATTGACTCAACATGTAAGTCAGAAGCAGGACAGGTGCTAACAGATAAAAGGTTCAGGAGGGATCAGGAGACATAAGAATTCATACATGGCACTAAACAGGAATGAGAAATAGCCTAACAAATGTATACAGGAATAAGCAAGGCTTATAACAAGTATTGACTCATTCATATACATGTAAAGAGATAAACATGGCAAGTATTAATAGACAAACAAGGAGTTAATCGCATGTTAAACAGTAGAAGCATAGGTAGAGAACAATTAAGAATATGATAAACTAAAATAGTAATAAACACATTGGTTTGGAACTTTGGAAGTTAATCAGGACATACCAGTGATAAGAGAGAAAAGCAGAATGCAAAAAGCAAAGTGTGAGCACTATAGTAGCCTTGGCTTATAGCCGGATAATAATAGATAAGAGAAGAGAACAACAGTAGAGCAAAGAGAGAAAGAGAGAAAGAGCACAAGAGAGAATTGTCTTGATGTCTGTGTGTGTTCCTTTGTGCTAGTGAAAGAGTAGAAGTATATATAGTTGCAAACAGGTGATCAAATAAGGTAATAATCACAAATGCATGGTAATAAGAGAAGGCAGAATCCCAATCAGTCAGGAAATCAATGACACGGTTCCCTTGAATTATGGGATTCAAACTCAGAAATGGTAAAGACATGCAGCCACATAAGGTAAAGGAAAATCAGTACCATACTAAGTAAGAAAATAATCAAGATCTGTTAACCAAGACAATCACTCCCTTAAGTCAAGGGATTCAAATTCAAATGGTAAAACACATAATTACACAAGGAAAAGTAAAAAATCAGTCAAGAATCAACAAGGAAAGAATCAGTTTTACTAAGCAATAGGGTAAACAATTAAGACCAAATTCAGGAACTCCAATTAAGGAGTGATTTAATAGAGTAAAATATTACAACAAATCAATTAACTTAAACAATCGAATAGCATTCTGGGTTTTTAAAGAAATCTTTCAATCAAGCCATCAAGTAAGGAGATTAAAATCAGTCAAGAGAGAGTTATAACACCATACCTCAGCATATAAGTAAGACAAACAATTGTAGCAACAGACAAGTTTAGCAACGTTGACAGAAAGAGGCAAGAGACGAAACACATATGAATATAATCACACAGAGATGCCACAAACAAACTAAAGAATCATTCGAAGCATGATAATCCCAAAAAGTTTAACAAGAAATAGGCAGTAGGAAGAACCAAACACAAAGGTCTAAAACAAATTAGGGATTTTAAACATAGGCAAGTTAAAAGCGGTAAGAGCATAGAATCACTAGAGATATGCAAAGGAAACGTTTAAACATAAAGAAGAAATCATTTTTAAACAAGTGTAGAAACTCAGAGAAACCCTTATTTTAAAAAGTAAGCAAAATGTTTAAGGCTGATGGATCTTAAAGATTCAGTTGAGAATAAAGTAAGACATAAAGAAATAGGTAGGAATCTTCAAGAATACTAGAGATTTAGGGAGTTTAGGCGAAAAGAATTAGGGTTTCATAAGAAACCTAGAGAAAATAGGAGAACCTGCCGTGAAACTCAAAGGTCATGGTAGCTCTAACATAGCCGTGTCAAGACCCCACCAGAGAAGGCCGGAAACAACCAAAGCAGTAACCCTAGGGCATGGTAAAGACCACTGAAGGTCTCAGAGATGAAGTAGACCGGAGAAAGAGGCGTCAAGGTGGCTGGTGGTGGAAGGGGAGAAGTTAGAGGTGGACGGAGATAGGCTGAGGGCCATCGGAGAAGAAGACGAACCAAAAGATTTTAGATAGAAGGAGGAGAGGAAGAGACGAGAAAAGAGATGATTAGTCTCGAAAGAATAAGACAATGGAGGGGGGGGGTCGTTTGAGTTATTTTAGGTAAGAACGAATCTGGGCCGTTGATCTTATTTGATCAACGACTCAGATCAATTAGGGGTTGGCCCGGGTAGGAAATTGATTTGGGCTGGGTCATTTGAGGGTCAGATGGGTTGGGGTTAAATTGGGTATGAAATTTGGCTATGATTTAAATAAAATAGGGCTAGATGTTAAATACACAATAAAATAGATAATTAATTATTTAAAATATCTAATAATTATGAAAAGATGAAATTAAGTTTAAATAGGCAAAATTACAGTAATTAACCCATATTAAGTGTAAGAAATGCATAAGTTCCGAATTAAAATAATACAAAGTGTCTAATTGGGCCATAATGCAAAATTGTTGTAATTGAAATTAAATAAGACCCAATTGACTAATTCGTGAAATAATTGGATTTTAATAGATAGAAAATGATTATAAATAACATGCTGAGTGCAACGACCCGGTCGGTCATTACGTAGAACGTGCATTATTTTCACTATTTCTGCCTTGTCATAGCCTGGTTAAGCTGTTCATGATATGAAAGAATTGATTAGCTCGGGTTCAGAGTGATTATAGAAGGAATTTAGGCACTTAGTCTCTAAAAATAGCCTTAGAGTGGGAAAAGTCAACCCGGAGTTGACTTATTGGTAAATGACCTCGGAATGCGGATTTTATGGCTCGGATAGCTTCGTTAGGTGATTTGGGACTTAGGAGTGTGTTTGGAATGTTTTTGTGATGTCCGATGTAGAATTAGGCTTGAATTGGCGAAAGTTAGTTTTTGGCGATTTCCGGTCGGCAGTGAAAAATAGGCTATCGGGGTTGGAATAGAATTCAAACAGTTGGATCAGGTTCGTAATGTCATTTCGGATATGTCTGCAAAATTTCAGGTTAATCGGAGTTGTTTTGGGTAGTTTCGACATCGTTGGTGGAATTTAGGAATTTCAATGTTCATAGGCTTGAATTCGATGAATTTTTGGAGTTTTGATGTTGTTATTGGTGTTTTGAAGGCTCGACTAAGTTTGGATGATCATTTAGGACGGGTTGGTATATTTGGTTGAGGTCCCGAGGGCCTCGGGTGTGTTTCGGGTGGTTAACAGACCAACTCGTGGCTTGAGAACTTGGCAGATTTCTGGTGTTTCCTGTTGCTGGTTTTCTCTTCCGCGATCGCGAGGAGTATCCTGCGATCATGTAGGCTTAGCGATTGGGGGCTGGATAATTGTTCAATGCGAACGCAGAAGGGAGGTTGCGATCGCAGAGGTTAAGGCGGTAATGCAGTGCGATCGTGTGGTATGGTCCGCGATTGTGTAGGTCTATTTGGGCGTGTGAGGGAGTCAGCTTTTGTGCATCGCGATCGCGTGAGGATGTTTGCGATCGCGTGAGTTTTGACCAGGTTGAACCGCGATCGCGTGGTGAATGTTGCGATCACGTAAGGTTAAATTTGGGGGCTGTTGAATTACTCTCCGCGATCGCGACAGGATGTCTGCGATCGCATAGAAGAAAGCACTAGACAGAATCTTTAAGTCCAAAAACAAGGGTTTTAGCCATTTTTCAAAAAACTCCATTAGAGAGCTCAGGAGAAGGGAGATTTTGGAGAGATTTTCAGTGGGAGACTTGAGATTTGGAGCGCTCAGAGGCCGAAATTCGAGGCAAAGACACTGCGGAGTAGTCTTTTAGCCGGTTTTGAGGTAAATAACGTCTTCGACCTTGGAACTGAGGGTTCGAAACCCCAAGTTATCTGGTAATTGTTGTTGATTAAGGTGACGCACTAGCCAAGTGACAGGCATATGGGCGTACACCGAATATTTGTTGCCTGGCTCACCCCATGGCACTGTCTAATGGTTGTTTCACACTGATACTCGTACTGTAAGGGTTATAAATCCCTTGAACCTAGTAGGAATCATGATAAGCATAATGGCCAAGGTTTCACACCAATATGTTGAGACCGTAATGGTCAGTTATTACTGTCTCTAGCTGTGATTATTACTTGCATATGTTCAGTCCTGTCATGGTACATGTTTTCATGCTCAGTCTCGATAATTGTTAGTTATTTCTATCTTATTCTTGTTTGGGCTGATTTTCATGCATTGAGAGCATTGTGAGTGAGACTGGAAAGTATTGACTGAACAAGGCCTAGGGCCGTATTGTGAGACAGTTATGAGATCGGACTGCACACCGCAACAATTATTGAATCATGCCTTCGTTGGCTTGATATAGCGCTTGGGCTTATAGGAGCCCCTGCAGAGTCTTTACACCCCCAGTGAGCGCACATATATTGAGGGATGGATCTTGTCCGAAGCTATGTGGTATATTGAGGGATGGATCTTCCCTGGATACAGATCTTGTCCGAGTGTTATGTTCCGGAGATGGATCTTCTCCATGGGCCTGGACTGGCCTTCTTCTTCTCCGGTACTGAGTGACTACGTCACTGTGTTATGTATATTCCAGGATGGACTTTCCCTGGGCTTGATGGACAATTCCAGTACCGAGGGGACTATCTGATGAGAGTTTACATACCATGTTCGTGACATTTTTATATTCTATATGAACTTATGCGAGGTTACAATTATAGTTGGTGCATCATGCTTATTTCTAATATTTTATTGCCATGTTCAAGTTATTTACTGTTGTGCATGATTACGGAGGTTTGGTCCGTCACTACCTCTCAGCCTATAGGTTGTTTTCGTTACTTATTGAGTTGGTGTACTCACGTTATACCCTGCACCTTGTGTGCAGATCCAGGTACATTGAGATCCAGCTCTGGTCAGTGAGTCACAACAGTTTCATCGGAGTTGACGAGGTAGCAGCTGGCGACCGTGATCTCGTCATCTCTTTCTTTTCTACCTGTCGTATTTACTTTCAGACTATGTTGGTCATTTCTTTTGGGTCTTGTTTATGAATTAGTAGCTCATGACTGCGTGACACCGGATCCGGGATTGTAGGATTTGAGTTTTGTTTTCCACAAATTGTTTCCAATTTCCAATTTACTATTATTATTGACCTCGAATTTATTAAAAAGGGTATTCTCTCTGATAATTGAACTTAGATTAGTTATAGATAGGTGGCTGGCCTGGTTCTACGACATGCGCCATAACGACTCAAAAATTGGGTCGTGACACTAAGCTAGGAAGTATTTTTGATATTATTAAAGCATAATTTATGAATTATTTAGATATGAAATATTAAATAAACAGGGAGATAATTTAAATAAAAATAGGGAAAAAATACTCATTATTGCAAAGAGTAATTTTGAGAGCTTATATACAAGTTTGAAAATAGTTTGAGGAAAAATTGGGTATCAACAGTCACACAACCCAAAGACGAATAAGAATTTATATATATGGACATATAATTAAGAAAGCCGACAAAATAACATATATAGATGTTGAATACCCTATTTAACCGAACGAGTGGAATATCAACCTAATAGCATCATGAAAATACTTCAGCTACGATCCCAATGCCTTTCACAGAAGGTCTTTCTAGCAATAGAATAGTAAAATATCACATTTGGTGTCCTAGGAATTTCTCAGAATTTGTGCTAAAAGGAAGGACAAAGCTTAGCCTTAACATACCTTTGCAATCTTCTCTCCAATCGTCAACCAAGCTCAATATGATCTTCTTACGTCACAATGAGAATCCGACTTCGTCGTCATCATATAAGCATTGTAACTCTCATACTTCAAAACCAATATTCTACAAGAAAATGGACAGCACCTCCCCTGTTTTTACTACATCCCATATGCTACCAAAGGTCACCAAATAGCCCAAACAACAATAATATAATTCACAATAAACTCTCCGATTAGTTCAACAATCATTTTGAGCGGCAAGCTCGATTGGAATCCGTATAACCCATATCACACCTTATAGACTTCATACATTAACTTAAAAACATCATTAATATGATAATGAAGTAATTCATCAATGATTTCATCCTTATACCGTATATTGTTATGAAAGGAAACAACCCACAACTCCAGCTTTCTTCAATTCTCAACTTTACTAGTTCATGTCTAGCCCAACCATTTAACTTAAAATACATCAATACAATCTTAAGCACCTGCAAGAACATAATATACACACCTCCTACAGTAGCTTCAAGTTGAAATCCAAGTTATATTTAGCTTACAACAACCCTCAATGGCAATACAACACCATAGAAGTGACTTAAGCTAATCCAAGTATTATCTTGTAGTTTATTATCCTAAACACTTAACCAACATACAAGCAAGCTTAAGAACAATTAGTAGGCTATTATACTCATCTTAACCAGTAGCAAAAACTTTAAATTTCAGAAAAACACAGCCCACAACTATCCTCAATGACAAGACAACCTCAAAGAGGTGTTATTCTTCACTAGAACTAACCTTTGATGTTGAAATATGGTGTAATCCATTTCAAAGACTTGAAATAACATAGGGTTGATATGAAAAACATAGGAGAGTATTTTACATTACATAAACCACTTAAAAGAACTTCCCACACGAGCTGGAACCGCCCAAAAATCAGCAACAACAAGAAGAACAAGAAACTTACTAGCGCGACGGGATTCTCGACAATTGATGTGTGTTGTTTGCCCTTTGTTTGGGTCTTGGATCATGAGAGAAACTTGAGAGAGTGTTTTTAGGGTTCTAAGGTCTGAATATACTGAAAGAGAATGACTAAAAATGGGGTTGAGGCATCTTATATATATATATATATATATATATATATATATATATATCCATATGTCTTAAACCGCCTATGTGGGTCCCATAGAGAGCTTCTTGGCGCAGTCTCGCTAAAACGCGAATATCTCTCTACTCCGATGTCGTATAGACGAACGGTTTAATTCGTTGGAAACTAGACTCATAGATATTAAATTTGGTTGGTAGATCATCCAATAGTTCCAAGTATATTGAAAGAAAATCTCAGTTACATTTGCCCTAATTTTCAGCACATTATGAATGTAACTTGTGAAGACCTTTGCCAACTTTTGTTCCACAACTTGTTTTACTTCATAACGTAGCACACGACTATCATACGACAAAATTAACTCATAGAATAACCTCCTTATCATGTTAATAACATTGTATCACCCTAAAGTACATGTTATAACATTCCAAACTTGTCGACCTTCGACGAAACTTATTTTCTTCAATTGGTTTAACTTCTAAGATTTCCAACCCTCTTGGTACTCGTTATTCATGATCTTAAATATTTGTAACCTCCAAGGTAACATGATTAACTTACTTTATATGCTTCTAAATATAATCTTATTTCCGAGCTTACATCAATTGACTTACGACGTACTCTCACGTACGAAAATATGGGGTGTAACATCATTCCCCCGTTTGGAACATTCGTCCTCGAATGTTGGCTAATGCACTTATCCGTGTCTTAATAAATAGCTCTTACAAATACTTTAATATTGTCTCTACCATCTAGGGAGTTGTTCGGTGAATAAATCCAAAGGCTAGGGCATCCCCCTCTTTAGGCCTCTTTCTCACTCCACGACTTGTGGTCGAAATTCTTCCAATCTCGTCACTGTTTCTACCTTCTTTCATGCAGCCCGGACGATTCTAACCTTGAATGTGCACCAATGTGACTCTTATCTCCTTTTTGTTTCTTGTTATCTTTTAACCAATCTTTAGGATTCACTTTGTGAACATATATAGTACTATGACAAGCTGTCCCTTTGGGCATCTATAGGTGTACTAAAGTTCTTTGATTGGTACTTTTTTTTTAACTTACAATTATTGCTATATCTTGCTTAATGGCCTCAGTTATCTATGCTTATGGCTTTACCACAACTAGATAGGTCATACTATACTATAACTCTTACTTCAGTTTATTATTATCGAGGTCTGCTACCCAACTCCAGGTTATTCTCTTGTTGCTTACATTATATGTATAAATCTAAGTCATTTAATGCTTTCTTATTACTATTCATATTAATAATGAATACCTAATCTCATATCATATTTGTAACTTTCATCCATCTATTGTTGATTCACCTTAATGTCGATCTATAATCTACCACTAATAATTTGAAACCTCTTATGTAATATATCGTCACTAGGGCTCACGTCTCATGGGGGAACATCTGAAGTGATTTTCCTAATCCACTTAGGGACGATACTATACTCCAATAAATGTATTTCATAACATCACAATGAGATTCATCTTATGGGGGTTTCTAATCCCGTGCAGTTCACGAAATACTTGTTCTCAAAATCATTACTCAATCAAAGGCCTAAACGTCATCCTCTTATCATTTATCACAATTACACCCTTACTTTACTATTATGGTAGCATTCTATCTCTTCTAAATGCTTCTAGTTTTAAACTCCTTTGAGTTCACTCATGCTACACTGACTTTTTTTTTATAACTTTATGGAAACCATCATCTCTCTTGTTTTGATTTGTTTAATCCCGAGGACTTACCTATTATCGTCACCTTCTCACTCACCTTTTCTCATCCTTACTCCTGTCTAGCTAAAACTTTGTTGCTCTACTATACTTTAGCTTGCGACCTACGCATATCTACTTATACTACTCGTAACATTCCTTTCATCATATTAGCACCATAGATTTCCTTTCATGCCTTCTCAGTTGTCTTTTAATGTAAGCAATTACTTTTCCTGGTCGTTTCGCCACTTGCTGCATGGATACTTGGATTATCTTAGTGTCCATGAATACATGAGTTCTTTGTAAATCATATGATCTCAATTATCAACTTTTGATTTTTTTTGTCCCCATACTCATTTCTATTACTGGGGGGTCTAGCTTTTACTTCTGGTTATTACGTTAGAGTCACAGACTTATTTCTTTAAATGAGGATGTGACTTTATGACCTATGCTCTTTTGTTGCTTCGAGGCCTGTTACTTCTTGTCTTTTTCTTCCCTTAACTATAGATTCGGTAATACTGTCATTTTTTATGATCTACCATTGTCATCCACGTATCACATCTTACTCATAATGCTTTCTTAACTCTCTTCTCATTTCCATGCTAACATTTATGTCTACCACTTTATTCTAAAAACTCCAAACAAGCGTTCCTTAACTTTTTGCTCTCCCTACTTCATCTCACTAGTTCTTTGGGACGCCTAACATTCTCTTTTTTTATTTGTTACTAGGGGTTGGAGTCATACTAAAGTAAATATTTATTCCTTGTAGAATCCCGCTGTTGATCTTCTGAAATTTCTGAATATTCTAGTATTCATATCTGACTGTACTATTCTAGAGTTCACCATATGGGTCTCTCACAAGGAGATCTATTACCATATTTGCACTATCCTTTGGAAATGTTAGCTAATGATAATAATCATCCACAAATTTGGGTTACTCTAACCCCATATAGATCCTGATATCCCGTCCTTCTCTTAAATTATTTCAGTTAGCTCCCATAGGGCATAATTTAGACGGGTATGGCCAATTGTACATACCTCTGTTACAATTGTAGGTAATTCAATATGCTTGTATTTCTCTGCTTGAATCGTAAATACTGACAATCTTCATTAATTGGGCACCTTGTACCCTTCTTCATCTTGTTTCTTTTTCTTGTTGAAACTTGTATATATCTTCTGAATCTCTCATTTCTTTTTACCATATGAGTAGATAGATATTCTTGCCTTAGAGCTCCTTATTAAGAAATTTACACATCTTAGTACACACATTATCTGTTGAAGATCTTACATTTATTCATCATAGGCATCACGCAAAATCGAGTTCCTTTGCCTCACCTCTTTCACAGCGACATGCAATCCCTTACACCCCATCTTTCTAGATGTATGCATCGTTATATGATAAATAAGATAGAATTGAGGAAATTGAGTTCTTACGACTGAGCTCTACCACACGATCTAGAGTAAGAAGAAAGAGTGACAATCCCAAATGCCCTGTAGCCTCCTGCTTATAAGTGTGGTGCACAACACACCCATAAACAAGACTCTACTAGACACGTCTTGTGGACTCCCTGGGATACGACCTGCTCTGATACCAAGTTTGTTACGCCCCAAACTAGGGGAGGCACGACTGACACTCAATACTGTATTCGATCGAGTTAGCCACTAAACATACTAGCTAACTAAATTAGGGGCCCAACAGATCGGGTAGCACAACATCTGAAATACTAAGCCTGGACTGTTAAGGTCATGACCTGAATAACAATAAGCCATATAAACAAAGGTAGACAAGCCAAAATAATAAAGTACTAGCTGGCCGACGAGGCCGCGACTGAAGACATACATGCCTACACACATATATATACATGCCAAGCCTATGGGCTGAAGACTGAAAGCTGCAAAAAGACCCAGAATATTGTGTCCACAATAGCCTCTAAGAGGGTCATAAGCATTGTCAGGACAAGGCCCCGACTATACCCAAAATGTACAACAAAAGTAACCATCCTATGAAGGCTCCAGGAAGAGGTGGAGCTTACCAACTCGTAGCTGAACCCCGAAATCCTAGCAGGGGGGTCGAGCAGAGTCCCTACCTGGACCTGCACACATGAAACACAAATGCAGTGTCCCTAGGCAACGGGACATCAGTACGAATAAAAATGTACCGGTATGTAAGGTAGAAAGAAGAATCATACATAGCTGATGTAAAAAGGGTACACTAAAACTCTGATAGCCTCCATGGCCGACATCCGACCTCACAGTAATCAAATATGCATGGTATGCTCGCGTAATCATATGTCGTGAATACATATATATTGATGAAAATGCATGACATACCTAACCAAATGCTAGCAATGGCGGTCTCTCCCGGTAGTTAACCGATATCATATTGCCAACATGTGGCCATCTGTACAATATATATAGTCTTTCAGGCAAATAGGCCACTTACCTCCGATTATAGCTTGAAGTCCATGCATAATATGCCATGTATGATATGAACTTTGAATGCACATTATAGGCCATAACAATAACTTAGCCAATCTTGGCTCATTAGTACTCTTATTCTCATAATCTCATAATCACCTTTGTATCGTATACAAATGTCTCGTGGAACCTCATATGTTTTTTTTTTGAATAAGCTTGAAAACTTAACTCGACTTTT
>ML291775.1:47165-110455 GCA_005239495.1 Nicotiana undulata
GATACACTGGGCCTGATGAAACCCTTATCAAGCAACTCCTGCAACTGATTCTTCAACTCCTTCAACTCAGGAGGAACCATACGATAAGGAGGAATAGAAATGGGCTGAGTGCCCGACAACAAATCAATGCCGAAATCAATATCTCTATCGGGTGGCATACCCAGAAGATCAGCTGGAAATACATCAGGGAATTATTTCACTAATGGAACTGACTCAACTGTAGGGGTATCAACACTAACATCTCTCACATAAGCCAAATACGCATCACACCCCTTTTCTACCATCCGCTGAGCCTTAAGAAATAAAATGACCCTGCTGGGAGTATACTATAAGGTACCTTTCCACTCTAATCTCGGTAATCCTGGCATCGCCAACGTCATGGTCTTAGCGTGACAATCAATAATAGCATAATGGGGCGACAACCAGTCCATGCCCAAGATAACGTCAAAATATACCATACTGAGTAATAACAAGTCGGCTTTTGTCTCAAAACCACTAAGAGAAATCAAACATGACCAATATTAGCGGTCATGAGATAATCTCCCACGAGAGTAGATACATAAACAGGGGAACTCAAAGAATCCCGAGATATCACCAAATGCGGAGAAAAATAAGAATACACATATGAATACGTAGAACCTGGATCGAATAATACAGATGCATCCCTATGACGGACATGGACGATACTTGTGATAACTGAATTTGAAGGGACGGCCTCTAAACGGGCTGGAAGGGCGTAGTTCCTGGCATGGACTCCCCCTCTAGGACGACCTCAACCTCCCCAACCTCCACCTCGAGCTGCCTGAGAAGGTGGGCTAGCAGTTGGGGCTGGAAGAATAGTCGAAGGCCTCGGTGGAGAACATGGAGCCTCATAAGTCTGTCAAGATGCACCCTTCCTAGCTTTGGGGAAATCTCTAACCATGTGACGAGTGTCACCACACCCAAAACAACTCCTCAGAGGACGTGGCGGCTGAGACTGACTTGGAACTGGCCGGTAATAGCACCTCGAGCAGGAGGCACACTAGATACTGGCGGTGCATAATAGGGCTCCTAAGGTCTAGGAGGAGTTGGAATACCGCTGGCTGCTGGAAGAGCTGAATGAACAGGGCGACTCACAAAACCCCTACCATAGCGTGCTGCTAGCGCACGAGCTCCTGAAAAATGACCAGTCTCTCAAGACCTCTTGGCCTCTCTCTCCTCTCTGTCCTGAGCAAACATGCCCTCTATCCTCCTAGCGATACTCATTGCCTGCTGATAAGTGATATCCATCTCCAACTCTCTGGCCATACTGGGGTGGAGTCCCTCAACGAAGCGACAAACCATATCTTTGACTGTGGCAACCAAGGCCGGTACATGGCGAGCTAACTCACTAAAACAGACTGCATACTCTGACACAGTAATAGCACTCTGGCACAGCTACTCAAACTTTGCGCACCAAGCATCCATGAGGCTTTGAGGGACATACTCTCGGAAAAACATCTCTAAAAACTGAGTCCAAGTGAATAAAGCTACTTCGTCCAAACTACTCTGCTCATAGGCACGCCACCACTTATATGCCGTTCCCCTCAACTAGAAAGCGGTTAAAGAAACCCCACTCGTCTCCACAATGCCCATAGTGCGGAGAATACGATGACACTCCTCAAGAAAACCCAAAGTGTCATCTGAAGCTAGTCCGCTAAAAGTAGGTGTGTGGTACTTCTTGTACCTCTCAAGTCTAGCTGCTCTGCCTTAGAAGCAACTACCCAAGCCTCATGTTGAGCCAGACTGGGGGTATAAGAATGTACTCTGGGTCCTGCTCAATCTGGACCCTCTGCTCAGGAGTGCGGGCTGCGAGAGTCTATTCCCCTCCCCCGGCCTAAGATGTGGCTGGAGCTATCGCAAGCAGCCCAACCTGAGTCAAAGTGCTGATTATGCTCATGAACTGAGCCAAAGTCTCCTGGAGGGATGGAGTAGCAATAGGAATCTCTGGTGCCGGCCCTCTCTCTGAAGCTGCTGTGGGCTCTACTGTCGCAGCTCTCGCAGGTGCTCGGGCTGCACCGCATGCTCGTCCTCTACCACGACCCCTTCCCCTGGCGTCTTTGATCGGGGGCTTGGGTGCCTGATCGTCGGTCCTCCCGGTACGGGTCCTCACCATCTGTGAGAAAGAACAGAATAGAGTTTTAGAATTTTGATGTCAATAACTCGCACAACAAGGAAATCAAAGGAATGTGATTGTTCTTAAGAGTTACATAGCCTCCCGAAGATAGATACGGATGTCTCCGTAGCGATCCGCGAGACTTTAATTAACCCTCTTGTGACTCGTTAATCCTACGAACCTATAGCTCTGATACCAACTTGTCAGGTTAAGGCCCTACTAGAGTAAATATAATCAATTTAAAACGGTAAAATATATAAGTAAATTCTACAGTAAACAGTTTAAAGAAATTTTGAAAACTTAACAGTCTAGGGAGCTCTCGGCTCAGAACAAGATAAACACAAGGTGGAATCTTCCGGGATACCCTCGCGTAGTCCAAATGATTATGCAGTACAAGGAGATCTCCCGGAATACGTCCGTAGTCCCAAAATAAATATACAGTACAGGGAGATCTCCCGGAATACGTCTGTAGTCCAAATTTAAATATGCAGTACATGGGGATCTCCCGGAATACGTCCATAGTCCTAGTTTAAATATGCAATGCAAGATAAAATGACAGGTATGACATCGAATTTATACAGTTCATACTAATCACAAGAGAAGGAAAGTCGGAATCTAACTAACATGGCGCACACAATGTCAAATAGGCAATTAACCACGTAAGCATGCTTTTCTAATCTAAGCTAAACAATTTAACATATTAAAGCAATTTAATAGAAGAAAAACAATTTATGATTTAAGAAGGAAAAATGGGATTTTTGCAATAACGGCCAGTGTACGTACTCGTCACCTCATGTACACGGGCCCCACACATCTAATAATATCAAACATCCTAAGGGGAAACTCCCAAACACAAGTTTCGGCAAGCCACTTAACTCAACCGCTCAAATCAACTCGATATCACGCTCTTGCCACGAGAACTCAACTCCTAATGGCCTCAATATAATCAAATTAATTGCATAATGTAAATATAACTTTAAGTAATTGATTTAACTAATCAATTCGAAGCTAAACGCGAAATTAGGAAAATCGATCCAAAAGGTCCTCCAGACCCACGGCTTGGAATCGAGTAAAATTTACAAATTATGAACACCTGCTCACTCACGAGATCACTCGAATCAAAATCATCTAAATCCGACGTCAAAATCTCATTCAAATCTCGGTTTTTTAATTGGGAACCTTTTCCTTAATTTCAAAACTTTTACCCTCAAATTTCTTAATTAGAAGAGAAAAATAAAAATAGATTATTATATTATGATCAAATTAGAGTTAGAATTCGTTACCCAATCATTCTCCTTCAAAATCCATCAAGAAATCGTCTTCACCGAACTCCAAATCGAATTTTGTGTTATGAAATTTCAAACCCTCAAATTCTCTATTTCTGCGCCGTGATTGCATCTGCGGCTTATGGGCCGCACCTGCGAAAAAATCAACGCAGGTGTGAAAATCACTTAAACGGCTGGATCTGCATCTGCGACCACTGGGTCGCATCTGCGGCTCCGCTTCTGCGGAACCCAGCCGCATCTACGAGCCCGACGACCATGCCCATTTTGCATATGTGATCTCCCCATCGCACCTGCGTTTCCGCACCCGCCGACTCCTCTCCGCAGGTGCGAAACACCAGAACCAGCAACACCAGATTTTTGCCTAAGTCCAAATTTCTTCAGTTGAGCATCCGAAACACACCCGAGGCCCCCTTGACCTCAACCAAACCTACCAACCAGTCCTATAACATCATTCAAACTTAGTCAAGCGTTCGAACCACATTGAATAACACCAAAAACATGAATTAAACACGGATTCAAGCCTAAGAACATATCATTTTTCCTAAATTCTACAAACGATGCCGAAACACGTCAAACCTAGTCTGAATGACCTCAAATTTGACACGCAAGTCACAAATGACACTACGAACCTACAGCCACTTCCATAATTCCATTCCGAGCTCGATATCAAAATTACTCCTATCAGGCGGAATCCCCGAAAATCTAACTTCCGCCAATTCGAGCCTAACTCTACTACAGACCTCCAAAACGCATTCCAAGTGCGCTTCTAACCCCAAAATCACACAATGGAGCTAATGGAGTTGAGGGAATTCCATTCTGGATCTGTCTTCATATAATATTGACTACGGTCCAAATTCCAAGGCTTAAACTCACATCTAGGGACTAAGTGTCCCAAAACTCTCTGAATTCCATAACTAAACACCCCGACAAGTCTCGATAGCAGAAACAAACGTGGGGAAATCAGTTATTAGGGGATCAAGGCTCTAACTCTCAAAACGACCATCCGGGTCATTACAAATTCCTTCAATATTTCTTTTGAATTATAAAATTCTCTTTTGTTTTTTCCACTTTGGGGGGACAAAACCCAAAGGGTGTCCCCTTTTTGTATTCTTTCTTTTTCTTCCGCGTTTTATTCAATTTTGGTCCAAATCTTTTCATCTCCACACTGCTTTATTCCTACACAGTTAAAATATAACTATCAAGCACAAAGTAATTAATTAACACTCAAAAGACGATTAAAAGTACTAGAACATGAGGCAACAATGGAAAAATATATGCATTTTTGGCCGAATATCATTCGTTAAAAGAACACATTTCCATAATTTGAAATAATTCAATTTTAGATTCTTCATTTTATCTATCTTACCCTTAATCAGAATTCTTTATAGCCACACATATGTCATGGGCCCCATAAAGCTTTTACCCCTCAAGCTTTTAATACCACAAGTTTCAAGTCTTTTTTTCTTAAACTCCATGCTAAGACAAACTACCCTATCTAGATTGAAACGGAGAGAGCATAAGTAGTGATACACACACACAACCACACACAAATATATATATATATATATATATATATATATATATTAAAGGTGGTATATATATAAATATAATGGGCTCTTGGAAATGGCGTGGGGTAGCCACTATTTAAGGTGGTATTTATATTTAGTCCAGCAATTCTAATGTTGAGCAAAAAAAGCCACAACTCTATTAAAATTAATATGAAAAGATATTTTTACCCTTTCTTCTATTGCTTTTCTTCCCAAACCCTCGCTTCTCTCTCCCAAGTTCAATGCAGAGACATGTTATCATTCGCAAAGGTGGGCTACATTGTTCAAAAGCCAAGATGCTTGTCATAGTAATTTTTATCTTCAAGTTGTTTTCTATTGACCAAAGTAGAGATTTTGCTGCCACTTAATAGTTTGAAGTTAAAAAAATTAAGGACACTTGGTCCTTAACTTAGAGTTACAAGTACAGAAATTAAGGACAGGTAGTCTTTAACTTAGAGTTACAAGCACAGAAATTAAGGACAGGTAGTCCTGAAGTTAGAGTTACAAGTTCAAAAGTTAAGGACGTGTAGTCCTGAACTTAGAGTTACAAGCTCAAAAACTAAGGACAGGTAGTCCTTAACTTAGACTTACAAGCTCATAAATTAAGGACAACTAGTCTTGAACTTACAATAATAAGCTCATAAGTTAAGGACACTTGGTCCTTAACTTAGAGTTACAAGCTCAAAAACTAAGGACAGGTAGTCCTTAACTTAGACTTACAAGCTCATAAATTAAGGACAACTAGTCTTGAACTTACAATAATAAGCTCATAAGTTAAGGACACTTGGTCCTGAATTTAGAGTTGGAAGTTCAAAAATTAAGGACACTTGGTCCTTAACATAGAGTTACTAGCACTGAAATTAAGGACAAATAGTCCTTAACTTAGAGTTACAAGTACAGAAATTAAGGACATGTAGTCCTGAACTTCAAGTTCCAAGTTCAAAAGATAAGGACAAGTAGTCCTAAACTTAGACTTACAAGCTCTTAAATTAAGGACAGTTAGTCCTGAACTTACAGTAACAAGCTCATAAGTTAAGGACACTTGGTCCTGAACTTTATGAGTAGAGGGTATTTTCGTCCGGGTGGGTAAAGTTTATTAAAGCAGTGGCTAAAGATTAAAGATATTTTAAATAGTGACTTAAAAGTAAATACATGTCTTATTAGTGGTTAATAGTGCACTTCCATCCCAGCCTTCCAACTACTACATGCGGCTTCATTTTAAGTCCCTGACCATTTTTCTTTGTCCTGTTTTTCTTAAATCCCCAGCTTAAAGCATAATACTCATATGACTAACCCAAGATCCAATCCGAGAACCGGAACCAAGTTTATTTCTAAATGTGAAAATTGTACGGGCTTGTAACGACCCGATTAGCTTTGTTTACACTTTTGAAGCCCATGTTTGTGTATTTGTGGTTATGTGACTTGCAAGGATGGTTGGTTTGCTTCCGGGGAGGTTTGGGATCGATTGGTTCTTAGTTTGGAAGCTTAAGCTAGAATGTTGATTGAGGTTTGACTTTTGTAAAAATGACCCCGAAACGGTATTTTGATGGTTCCAATAAGTTCGTATGGTGATTTTGGAGTTAGGGGCATGTACAAAGTTTGATTAGGAGGTTCCGAGGTTGATTTGGCTATTTTTGCTGCAAGTTGACAATTTGAAGGATTATAAATTTCCTAAGTTTCACCATATGTTGGCTTTGTGGATATCGGGTTCGAATAATAGTTGGAGACTTGAAATAAGTATGTTTTATCATGACTAGTGTGCAAAGTTTGGTCTCATTCCGAGTTGGTTTGGTAGGAATCGGACGTTTGGTTATGATTTTAGCGATTCTTGAGTTTCATTGTGAATTTTATGTGTTTTGGGGTTCGATTAGTAGTTCCAGATATTATTTTGGTATTTTGAGCGCGGGGGCGAGTTCGTATGATATTTCTAGACTTGTACGGATGTTTGGTGTGGAGCCCTAGGGCTCAAGAGATTTTGAACGCGTTCCAGAGTATTTTGAATCCAGAACACAAAGTTCTAGCATTCTATGCTGGATTATGGAGCTCATGTGTATTAACTTCCAGCATATTATGTTAGAACTCCAGCACATTATGAAATTTCAGGTATCTCATATGTAAAAAATTCGAACACCAGCATATTATGCTGGATTTTTTCCGAAATTTTAAAGGTGTTTTTGTTCGGATTTTATCTTTACATGAACAAGTGACTAAATTTTGATTACTTTTGAAATTGTGGCTATTTTTCAATTACTGATTATAAATCCGGCTATTTCTGATTCCCCCCCCCCCCCCCCCCCCAAAAAAAGAGCACCCACACGCCACAACAATCTTTTTTTTTAAAAAAAAATTTCACCATATAAATAGATGGTCACCTAATCCGAGAACAGTCTTTTTTCAATAAAATAAATCTTAACAGATTTGACAGTTTCTTTTAGTCACCAAGAAATTATTGTAGAATAATTAAAAGTGTTTGTAAGAAGATGCAACAAGGTATTGCAGCTGCACTTTTGAGAAATTGCTCTAAGAAGTTGATTTGGATGTGGGAATGTAGGTTCATGCAGCTGTACTAAGAATGAGTTATGCATTTGATATATTTGATGATAATTAGAGTTATACCAGTAAGCATATTAATGTGGAGTACAGGTTAACTACTACAAGTGAAACATCAAATAACAGTTACATGTTGCAGCAAGAATCCAACGCATCTCATTAAGTAACCTGCCAAAGTATAGCCACCAAAGTATCCAGTTCACACATAGGCTATGAACATTCAACTAACAAATTCCTTAGGGAATGGCATGCTTCAAATAACAACCCTGAAAACTAGTCTTATCACACAGAATATGATATAGTTCACACCTAATTAACCATTTATCTATACCTCATGCATGAATGACATGCAACAGTGTTACGAAGAAAATCGATATGCCCAAAGAAACTTAGGAATGACGTAAGAGGATTAAATTGTATTCAAACTAAACTTTTCGATGAAGATAATGATAAGTTCAAAGATCTGCTAGTGGTATATCAATCCAATTAAGGCTACCAACATGAACAATTGCCTGTCCTGAAACAAATTAGGCATTCCCTGAAAATTTAGAGGCCTAAATACACTATTTTGAGGGTCATATGAAACCAAATTTCCCCCGCTATAATCCAACAAGAGCTCTCCATTCTTCAACATACATAAAACTTTCATCAATGGTTGCAAATATTGAATGCCAGAATTTGTTGTTGGCGTTAAGCTTCAATTATGAACTCCTTCATCCAAGACTCTTTCGCATTGTATTCTTTCATTACCCAAATTTCTATTCCTCCACAATTTGGTGAGGCAAAGCGTTATAGCAGCAGAAAGACAATCTCCAAGAACTGTTAGGTCAAAGTCGCCAATCTTTTGGTCGACATTAAAATCAACCGTTGGAACTTCAACAAATATCTCATCAATTAAATCAAAGGAAATTATGAGCCTGTCATAACGTCCACAAATATACATTCTAAATCGAGTCAATCAATGCATCTTCCAATTTAACATAATTCCTTATGAGCTAAATGGAACAATATCGGAGCCAGTGTCACACCTCATTTTTACCCCCAAAAGATATATGGATATTATGGATTGGTGTGGGTTACAAAGAGTTTTTCCATTTCAAGTGAAATATTTGAGTAGGGATTATTGCATTTACAGAGTCGCCACTTGAAATTGATTTTGGGTCTTCCAAGTCACATTTTGTTTGAATCCCTAGTCAAAGGAAGGTTTGACTCTATTTTGGCAGTCCACGAAAATAAAGTTCGAGTAAGGAATTTCGTTGACCGGGCAGAAGGTGCAAGGCATTCTACGAGTCCCGTGGTTCTAGCACGATCACTTTATTGAGTTAAACTTGGCCTGAATTAATTCTGGATGAATTGTGATTTATTTGATTTTTATATATTTTCTATGTCCGCTTTTATTTGTGCATTTTAAATATTTATGAAGTTTATTAAACAAATCATGATGACGTACACTTATTTACACATGTCACAAAACACGCCACGTGAAACGCACCTGTGATTCGCAACATGTTTATTTTTATTATTGCTTTGAAGTTGTAAGGTCAAGTCTCGTGGACGTGCACTTGAATTTGAAGTTACGTATTATGACTATGCCACGGGACCCGTACCCATAATCACGATAATTTATTATTGATTGCACCTAAATCAAGATACGAATGTTCAAAAGTTGTTCGTTTACTAATTCTGAGATTATTGAGTTTAATTGTCTTCCCGAGCTAGAAGAATTCAGACGATTCATTACTTTATAAGAAATGAGCTAACTTGAAAAGCTATTGAGAATAGGCCCAAACTGAAGTGGGACATGTGGACCTAGGCAGAGTCGTTCTTGGCCCAAAAATGGTACTTGAAGGCCTTTTGTGCTTTGGCACCAACTACTTACAGCGTAACCAATTTTGCCACATTAGCCCTTTAATTATTTTATAGCCAACAACTAATTATAGTCAAAATTAAACTGCTACAGTTATCTATTTCTAGAAAAGCATAGCAACAGAAAGCTAGAAACCAAACAAAACGTCAATCATAAGCTCAGTTAACGAAGAAATAACAAAATTAAACGGCCAAGCATCAATAAAACGAATTTAAAGTTTCATGACGTCTATTCATTTATGGAACAAATAACGAAAAAACCAGTGAAAAGATGAAAGAACACACCTTTATTGCTGGAATTAGTCAATGGGTACAGTGAAAGAGAAGTTCCAAAACAGTAATCCTCAAGCGAAGCTATGAACTTTTGAAACTCGAATCGGAATTGGCAACCCTGAACGGACTGGACTGGGTTTGGGTTGTAATTTCGGGCTAATTTTCATATTGATTTTGGGTAGTTTTCGTGTCTTAAACGGGGTGATGAGTCGTTGGATTTTTCGAAATGCAGAGGAAGAAAGAATGAGACGAGTAGAAATTCCATTAGCACAGAAGAGAATTTTTTTTTCTCAATCCTTTCTTCTCCCTTTTCCTCACATTTTTCTCTTCTATTTTTAGACAAATTTTCGGAAACTTTCAGATTTTTTAAATATTTTTAAAAAAATTCCACTATCTTATAAATATAATTCTATTTATAGTGAATGTGTATATTATAGAGAGATTCTAGGGTTTGTTACTTGATGGCTAAGTCATTTTTGTAATTCATCCCAAAATTCAATAAGAATTCTCTCTCTTTCTCTGTAATATTATTCTTCTTTTTTATTGTTCATAACACGTTATCAGCAATCGTTGTGTGCGGGCTTCCAGAGAGAAACTATTTGACTTCTCGTCCCCAAACCAAAGAAAAAAAGGTGCCCCAAAACCAAGAAACAGAAAAGCCCAAAGTCACCCCCAACTTTTGCTATATTTGTAAACTCATCACTTAAAATATAAAAAAAAATGTAACCTTTATTCTCCATAATTTGGATTTGTAACTGCACTTAAACGTGCGTTTTGCCTCCGAGCACGAGACTCTAACCAATCGGGTAGATGATTTGGGATTAAGCATAATGATTGTCAATTATTTTATGAACTTCCTTCGTGGTTAACCAATCGGGTAGATGATTTGGTGTTTGTGAGGTGACTTGCTCAATAATTTAATTTAGAGCATAATTTTCAGATTTTCTATTCAAGACAGTTCATCTTAATAAGTTGGTTTACATCACAATTGGTTTAGCAAAATGATTTATTGAGTGTCTCCACTTAATAGCTAAACTATTGCTTATGAGAACAAAGTTATCTATATCAGTTTAATATACATGATATACGAAAGTATATTACATTCTCCCCTCACAAGTGGTTCAGGGCCAGGAACCAAATAATTCCATCTTATTATTATTGATGGCGGTGTATATTTTCATTAAGACCATAATGCACAAATACGGGTTCCTAAAATTGAGGAAGAAAGTTAGTTTATCTAACATGGGGGGGTGGGGGGTGGGGGGGGTGGGGGAACATGATAAACAGTTGAGAAAAAGTTACGTGAAAAGAATTATCAATTGTACATCTAGATCCTCGAATAATATAATATGGACTTGAAGTTTATAAAAGATAATTCATATACAATGCAAAGCATGCCAGACGCATTTGTTGACCCAAAGAAAGTAACTATATTCTCATTACAAATGCTCCTATTATGTCCTAGAAGGACAAAGTCTATGGTACGCTTAAAGAGTATTGACAAATCGGTTCAAATAAACTTCTTGATAAAGAAGATGAGCAAATGATCAAAATGATCATAATAAAGGAGGCAAGTGATCTAGAAGATCACATGACATAACACTTCATAATTCTCAAGAGAGGTTCAGGTACCTGAAAATATGAATGAAGAGATCTCTATATTATGTCTTTACGGAAAAAAGATATTTGAGCCGATATAAAATATTCGTTGACGACATCTTTCATAGTGCTAAGTATACATGAGGATCTTAAGTCTATTGAATATGGACACAAAAATATTGGCCAAATGAAAGAGACATAATTCGAATAGAATTTGTTTCATACGAAAGACATATAGTTTTGGACCTGCAGTTCAAACATTTGAAAGTATAAAGTCAATGGTTTGTGCAATCACTTTTATCTATCTTATGTCTAGCATGACATAAAAACTTGATATGCATCTAAAGTCCATTCATATGGCTTATATGACTTAACTTATATGACAATCCCTGGAGGATTTAAATTGCTTAAAGCATATATAATTCTTGTTCCTGAAGTACCACATCCTATGTGCAGTTTGTGCACATATGTATCTTGCTATAACTATAAGCACGATAATATGATAGCGAGAATATTTTCCTCCATGGAGATATTGAAAAGGCTATTCCACGACATTATATGAAGACATTATATATATACAAGAATGATGATTTCAAGGTGCAGCATATTTATTCAAGTGATAATATGGCTGATTTGTTCACAAAATATCTACTGATGTCAAGCTCCAAGATGTTAGTGCACAAGACTGGGATGCGAAGGCTCAAGGATGTGAATTGATGCTCTCATCAGGGGGAGTTAATGTACATTGCACTCTTTTTTCCTTACAATATTTTGTCCCACTGGGTTCCTTGCAATGTTTTTAATGTGGCAACCAAAAGACGCATTTCTAAACATGTGTACTCTTTTTCCTTTACTAGAATTTTTTTCCCATTGGGTTTTATTTTAGTTAAGGTTTTACGAGGCACATTATTTGTTGAATATACATTCAAAGAGGAGTGTTACAAATATAATTCTATTTATGGTGAATGTCTATATTCTAGAGAGATTCTAGGGTTTGTTTATTGGTGGCTAAGTCACTTTTTCCCTATAAATAGAGGGGTTTAGTCCATTGTAATTCATCCCAAAATTCAATAAGATCTCTCTTTCTCTGCAATATTCTTCTTCTTCTTCTTCTTTTATTGTTTCATAACACACTTCTCATTTCTCATTCCTTTTTTGAACAAAAAAACCCCACCATCCTTTACCTTTATTTTTTTAACTTCCAGCTTCCTTTTCTTTTTTTTTTTATTTTAAAAAACAATATGCAATTTCTTTTACTTTTATTATTTTCAATTTTTTTTATACTTTTTTTTTGAATTTCCACTTTCTTTTACTTTTTTTTAATTCCCACATATCATTAATTTTCTTTTTTATTCCCACTTCATTTTACCTTTTTTAATTTAATTCCCACATTTCATTACTTTTATTTTTTTAAATTTCCCACTTTCTTTTACTTTTTATATAAAAAAAAAGAACTTCCTTTACCTTTATTTTTTAATTCCCTACTTCCCATTTTCCTATATTTTTATTTCTACCCAAAATTTTAGTTACTTATTTATTTAAAATTTTTATTTTATTTTTATGGTTTTTTTAAAATAATGAAAAATATAAAATAATATTAGTAATAATAATTGACCTTTTAAATTATTTTTAAACTTTTTTTACCCTATAAAAAAGGTGAAACAAAGCTAAATACTGTAGATTAAACCCCTAAAAATATTTACATAGTAGAAGGTGACAAAAATTTAAATATAGTAAAAAATTAGGTGCTCCCAGCATGCCCCTCTTTGCTTGAAAATGTGAAGATTTTTCAAGCAAAGAAAAGATGACACTCATTTTTGGCCATACGATTATTCAAAAGGGAAGAGATAAGAGAAAAGAGTGCAACCGAGTCCTGATTTTGGACAACCTACATATCCCAGGTTATAAGGGAATCATGCCGCGTGTAGTTCAAGAAAAATGATGGAATGATGAGTTGAGAGTCGAGTGAGATTCCATCGAGGCTCCGGTCTGTGCTCTTTTTTATTACATCAAAAATAAAAGAAAATTACATTACATAAAAAGGAAAATACGAGATCTTATGTTGGAAAACACAACTAGGGATTGGTGTACATTACATAAGAAGGACTTATCTAGGAGTACATGTGTAATGACCCGATCGGTCGTTTTGAGCATTTGCACTTTTCTCGGTAGTTTGAGGGTATGTGCAGCTCTATATGATGTATTATGACTTGTATGAATCATCAATTTTAGTTTTCAGGTTATTCAGTGATTTGGAAGAATGAATTTTATAATTGAAGCTTTAAGTTCAAATAGTTGACCAAGTTTGACTTTTTAGAATTTGACTTGAGATTGGAGTTTTGATTGTTATTTTAGGTCTAGATGGTGATTTCAAACTTGGGCATATGCCTGAATTTGCATTTGAATATTCTAGAAGGTTTTGGCACGAATAGGCGAAAGTTGGAAATTTGAAGGTTTGGAATGTTCATAAGTTTGATTGGTAGTTGACCTTGATGAAATCGAGTTCGGATTGTGGTTCAAGGAATCATAATAGCTTTGTTATGTCATTTGGGACTTGTGTACAAAATTTCAGCTCATTCCAGGTTGATTTGATATGTTTTAGCGTGAGTTTTGGAAGTTGAAAGTTCATTCAAGTTCGAATTGAGGTGCGATTCGTCATTTTGATGTTTGCATGTGTAATTTAAGGCCTTGAATAGGTACGTGTTATGTTATGAGACTTGTTGGTATATTTGGACGGTGTCCTGAGGGGCTTGGGTGTTTCATTTTTCCTCTTGTTGCCTTGTTGAAAAGCTGTTGGTACTGGTGTGGCCGTATCTACGGAGTCTTGGCCGCAGAAGCAAGTTTGCATATGTGGGTTTTCCATCGAAGAAGCGAGGTGAAAGCTACGTGACGAAGACCGCAGAAGCAGCTTTTTGTAGCGTACATGCATGCACGCAGATACAAGATTTTGAGCGCAGGAGCGGGAGTTAGGACAGATGCGGGTCTTTGTGTCGCACCTGCAATGTCGCGAGAGAGGATGTTTTCTCGTAGGTGCGAGGGCCATTTATCCAGTGCCTCTCTACAAAAGCGGAATGTTTGTTGCAACAGCGACGCCATAAAAGAGGCTAAGTGTGTCGCAGATGCGACGATTCCTAGGCATAAGCTATATATCGAGGTTTTGGTGCTTTATCATATTTTGAAATTTGGGACTCATATTGAGGCGATTCTTGAAGCAATTTTCATAGCATAGATTGGGGTAAGTGTTCTACACTTGGTTTTGGTTATATTTCGCAAATCTATATTCATTTTGGCAATTGGTTGATGAATTTTAAAGAGGAAATTGGGGTGTATTTGTCTAAAATTTCATAAAGCTAATTTTCGAGTTTTGAACACCAATTTGGAGTCAGAATTGAATGAAACTAGTATGGTTAGACTTGTAATTGAATGGGTTGTCGGATTTTATATGTTCTGTTGGCTTCTGAGGCGCGGTCCCAGGTTTGACGTTTTAGCCGATTTTGGGCTTTTGATTAAGGATTCAACCTTTATTATTTGGAATTGTTTCTTAGGCAGTAATTGACGTTGTTGAGTTGATTTTTGCTAGTTTCGAGCCGTTCAGAAGTCGGTAAGTGCAGGATGGAATTTAGGATCATCGTTTGGCTTGCTCGGTATTGGATTTGGCTTGTTCGAGGTAAGTAACACTTCTAAACTTGGTGCTGAGGGTATAAAACCTTGAATTACATGCTATGTGATTGATGGAACTGTGTAGCTATCTTATCGAACATTTTATTATACTTTATGTGCTAGAGCATTTGATATGTGATCGATGTTAGAAACCATGTCTAGGCTACATGCCTATTTTGTTGGGACCTACGAAGGTCATTTCTGCTGTTGAGTCAACTGCTTACATTGCAATTACATACTCAATCATACACATTCATATGCATATCATATCTCAGTCTCTGTTACCATTTATTGATACATCACATCATTATTGATAAGGCTAATTTCATGACATTGTGAGCCTGGGAGACTAGAGAGATTGATGACTGAGCAAGGGCGAGGGCTTGACTGGGAGGATATTGATTTATAATGGAAGCATGTTGCATGCCGCAACATATGTTATTGATTTACGCCATGATTGGATTATTATAGCGTTTAGGCTGAATGAGCCCCTCCTATATCTGTACACACCCCCAGTGAAAGCAGGTACCTACTAAGTGCGAATGCCGAGAGCGAGTGCCGAGTGATTGGGAGGTCTGAGTGACAGTGAAGACTGAGTGGCTGTGAGGATTGAGTGATTGGGAGGACTGAGTGAATTGATACTCTGAGAGTATGCATATGGTTTTATCACTGAGTTGCATTGCATTCGACATGCACACTTGATATACATGCATAAATATGCATTTTCCTCATGTTGTACGGTACTGCGCCATTCATGACTTCACATACACATGACATGTAGGCATAGAGATGTATTTTCCTCATGCCATTTGAAAATAAAGCATTTACCTGTTGAAAAGCTTTTTGGAAAATTCACAGTTTTACAAACTTACTCATATTTTGGTGATTTCGGTAAAAGATTTGGGTTTTCACTTAGATACTTGAAGAGCAGGCCTATTTTTTGGAACTGTGAGAGAGTTGAGCATTTTATCTCTGAGTTACTTCTTTTAGCACTATTATTATGTTATGAATTGTTGTTGGCTATTGGTGTTGGACTCCGACCTTTGTTCCAGCTCGTCACTACTTTCAACCTAAGGTTAGTGTTTGTTACTTATTGAGTACATGGAGTCGGTTGTACTCATATTAAACTTCTGCACCTTGCTGCAGATGTTGGATGCTAATGTTGTTGTGTACGGCAGGAGTTAGATTTGAAGATGTACCTGCGTTCCAGTTATAGCTGCCTCTTGTTCGTGGTAGCTCTAGACTTATGACAATTTGTTTATGTACGTTCGGATAGATGATGTATTTATTTTATACTAACTTTGTAAACTCTAAATCTTAGAAGCTTATGATTTGTACTACCAATCCTTGGGAAATTCTTTGTATAAACGCAATTGTATTATCATTCTTTTCTAATTAATTCTCATTAAATTGGATAGTTGTTAGTTGGCTTATCTAGCGGGTTAGTGCCATCACGACTAGTTGGATTTTGGGTCGTGACAACATGCAGACTTCAATGACCATGAAATGCTTTTTGGACGGGATGCCTGATCTGTGTAAATCGTCCGACTCTAAGAAATGCATCACAACGTTTGCCTCAAAATCGAGAAACTCTACATGTGTTGATGCCATGGCTGCAAGGATCCTTTTTTGATAAATAGTGCCCTTTGCGGATTTGCACCAGCTGACCTCTCTCATTTCTCTTCTCATCATCGCCTTATAATGCCCTTTGCGGGTTTTCACTAACAAGACTCTCTCATTTTATTTTTCTCCACTCATAATCGCCATACGGTGCCTTTGAGGGTTTTCACCAATAAGACTCTCTCATTTTGTTTCTCTCATTTCTTAATGGTTCCAGGTCCAAATAACTGTGTTCTCCAATTCTTGAAAATTCTTGCTAATTGATCAACATGACTTGAAAAGGATTTAGGTATAAAGAATTTTGATTAATTACAACTTTGGGACCTTTCGGGCGAAACCATTGTCAAACCATTATAACATCTGCCCCAGTTTTCACTTTTGGGGGAATGTGAATTTTGTTTTGATGTTACTGAACCCCAAAAGTGGATGCTTATGTATTATTTTGGAATCAAGTCGAACGTAGTTCAATTAACATGAACTCGTTTGATTTTTGTTTTGTTTTTCTTCTATTTTGTTTTCTTTTCTCTTTCTTTTTCATTTTCCTTCCCTTTTTCTTTTTCCTTTTTTCTTTTTTTTTTTCATTTTTCATTTCATTTTCTTTTTGTCTTCTTTGTGTTTTTTTGTCATTTTTTTTTCAATAACACTTTCATGTTCCAAAGAGGGTAATCAAAGGAAGGGAACCGACTTAAAGGGTTGGCAAAAGGGTTAATGGTGTTTGGGTAGCGATAATGAAAGCCTTCTTCATCCCAACAAGAAAACATTAATGCTATATAGGTGACCAAACATAGTACCTTTTGACTGCACTCGCGTTGACAAGTGTTTCAGGGACATTTCCATCGATGTTTCCCAGGTACAACGCCATTTTTTGTAGTACTCTTGTTATAATGTATGGACCTTTTCAATCTTGAGCCAACTTTCGTTTAGTTGTTCTGATTCTTTAATTTATTTTGCTAAACTTATCTTCATTGCATTCTGATTCTTGGTTCATTATTATGAAGTATATCATCGTTTTAGGATCTAGGTATGAAGTCCGCACGCATGTCATGTTATTAAAATCTGCATCTAGTAGAACTGAAAAAAGAATAAGAGAAGTGACAAAGTCAAGAAACGAGACATGGACGATGAAATATTGATTTCATTCATTTGAATTTTAAAGATAAAAGGGTTTACATCGAAAATTAAGACAATAAAAGTTATACATCCGGAATAAACCCTAAAATAATCTGGACGCAGAAAGGATAGCAAGACCGGCTACCGAGACTCCCGTCTGATAGGAGACTTTCAGGTTTGGCGGTTGCTTTTGTCTTTTCTTCTATCTCGGCAATGGCTGCAATGGCCTTGAGTGCCCGATCAATTTCTTTGTCATCACAAATCATACCGATGATCAGCCCATTTATTGTGAGCAGGTTATAGATTATTGGTCACATTGGGGATCTCCTCGTCCCCCAGCACAATTCTTTTTGCTTCAATCAAATATTTGACCACTCTCTTGAGAGTCTTCAATCTTCGGTATCATGTCCTACCACCCCTTAATGGTATGCACACCTGGCATCGGCACTATATGTTGGAGACTTTGGATTTGGTCGATTTGGAGCCACAAGTTGCAATAAACCAAGTTGGATTAACTTCTGGAGAAAACTGGAGTAAGATTCACCAATGGGGGAAAACTTGTTACTTCTGGGATTCTCTCAGGGACGCGGATTATATTGGGGTGTGTTTTGTGGTGAGCGAAGATTATATGGATCTTGGTACAAAAGGTTATTTTCGGGAGGTGGAGCTCGACTTTGGTTGTAGTTTTGCTGAGGCTGTGTCTAGAGTTGTTCATTCATCACCGCATATGGAGGCGGTGCCAAAATGTACGCAGCGTAATGGTGTGGGTAGTTATGTTGTGGGGGTTCATGGTGGTATATAATAATGATTAAATGATCGGCGAGACCCCTTGAGATCGTAGCCATCATGTCTTACTCTTCTCTTTTTTTGCGATTGGTCAGACCCCTTCAGCTATTCTGGATGGCTTGCGATGTAGCATTCAGGGCGGGCTGACTCCATATCCGTCCTGTTTTCCAACCATTTTCGACTATCTCTCCATTTTTGATGGCCTAACGAACGGCGTACCTATAGCGGACATCATATTTTTAAGAAGTATTATGCCTCTTGGGTTTGTAGAAAGACCGTAACCATTTTTGTTACGTCCATTGGAGGCTTTACCCCAGCGGCTTGCTGGTCGGTGCCAACCCTCCACTACTATTGAGTAGCGAGGATGGTCGATGTAGTTTTACCCAACAAGGCTGGGATAAATTTCCACAAGTGGAATTAGGTATTTATCTAAATCTAGATGCGTGTTTTGTTCCTAATTGCACTTCCACACATGTTGGTGTTGATTCCACTTTTACTTCTATTCTATTGTATGCAAAGAGTAAAGCTAAGTACAATATTTTTTATGTTGGTTTTCAAGTGTTTAAAAGGATTAGGGTAGTGACTTCCGCCTAGGTGGATATCTAACGGGTAGCAAGAATCTGGGGCAAGCTTGATCAATTTGGGGTCGTAATATAGCTATCACACCCAAGTACTCACTTTATACCTCTCGGTAGTTTGAGTATTTTGCCCAATTTGGCTTTTTCAAGTCCCAATGGGTATTCATGCAATTCAAGTGATGTTAGCTCAAGTCGGGTATTATTATCTCTAGGTTTAACCCTTTAATTGGGGCTATCAATTTCTTGTGTTCACCCCAATTCTTTGTTAGCCTAGTTTTCCTAGACTTAGTCCTTTTTTCTCAAGAAGGGACTAAGTCATAAAGGCATAAATCAATGTTTGCAACAACTAATTCTACAATTCTAGCAAGAACTAGGCTAAATATTACTAACCCATAAACATTCAAGCCCTAAAATTCAATCACCCATTAAATACACACACTAGAGTTGAGTCACAACCGTAGCTATGGGTCTAGCTACTCATAGAAATAGCAGACATCAAAGACAAAGAGAAGATAAAATCCATAATACTAAATTAAAAGATGAAAATCTAATGTTATAAGGTAAATCTTATACAAATTTGCCCAAAAGGGGAAAACCTAGACGTCTCATGTGCTCAACAAAAACATAACATAACCTAAAAATGACAAAAAGATCTATTTATACTAAGCTGAAATATCGGGACAAAAATACCTCTGCGGAGGTTTCGCGGTCGCGTAATTCTTACCACGGCCGCACTCTTGCTTTTGCGGCCGCATAATACTGATCGTGGTCCGCATTTTTTACTTATGAATCTAGGGTTGAGCATGGATTCGCGGACCGCGTAATTTCCATTACGGCCGCGTAGGAGGCTTCCGCGGCCATGTAATTCTAACGCGGACCACACTTATTGATTTAGCTGGAAATGTGAACTCTCTGAACCTCAGCAACTGCGGTCCGCGAAATTCCAATAGCAGTCGCACAATTACTTTTGCGGTCGCGTCTTTCTGTCGCGGTCCACATTCATGTTATAGCCCAAAATTCCATCTATCTGATTCTTCAATTCGTGGACCTCGAAATATTGTTCGCGATCGCTTTGATACTTTCACGTCTTCACTTTTCTGCCGCTGTCCGCGTTCCACATCTGTTGGCCTAGTCTTGGTTTTTGTTCTAGTTTTGACTCCTTTATGAGTTGATTATGTCTTCTTTGGCTCATTTTGAACAATCCGTGCAAGCAAGCATATTACATTAGTTTCCAGGAATACCTTCACGCATTTTTGGCCCTAAACATAAGTAAAAGAGAGCAAATAATAGGTTAAATTCCCTACTTATAAACTCCCCCAAACTTAAGCTTTTGCTTGTCCTCAAGCAAATAAGTTAATTCCCACCTCCACAAGAAAAAGAAAAGGATATTTCAGCTGGCCTAAGGTGACTCCATCAAGCATCAATTGGGACTAACAATTACCCTCAACACAAATGAATTATCAACAACATTATGTTATGACCTTTTGGGTACCATAGTTCTAATGTGACACTAGAGCATCAAGAGTTGACTCAATTCATCAAGTAAGCTCTCTCTCTCACGTAGGTCATTGTGGATCCCAAACTCCTCCTCCTCTACTCTCCATGATCAAATCTCACTTTTTAGAATGTAACACTCAAGACACGGATTGTGAAGAAGTGCGCTCATCACTCTCAAAGGAATGCCACAAGTCCGGCTCTAATTACTATAGCCTTGCCCCTTATGTAAATCACTACTAATGTAAGCTCACTCAACTTGAAATCATATAGGGATTTATCGGGGATGTAATGAAGGCTTTTGGATCAAGTTAGGATATAACAAAATATGATGGTTTAATCTTTCCTTAAGCACTCTATTTTCTACTTTCGACTCATACTTTCTTGACTCTTTGAGTCATTTTTTGTAACGACCCGACCGGTCATTTTGAGCTCTAGTGCGTACATCAGCAGTTTGAGGTCACGAGAAACTTCGTTTCAAGTATTATTACTCGTAGGCGTGGTCGGATTTGAATTTCGGGAAGTTCAGAGTCAAAAGAAAAATCTCATTTCGGAAGCCTTAAGTTAGAAGAATAGACCAAGATTGGAATTTTGAGTAAAAGACCTCCGAATCAGGATTTGAAGGTTCCAGCGGGTTCTATGATGATTTTTTACTTGGGCGTATGTTCGGGTCGGATTTTGGATGATCCGGGAGCGCTTTGGCGTATATTATGGAAGATAGCATTTTAGTAGAATTTCATAAATTTGGGTTGAAAGGCATTTCAGTGTTATAGATGTTCGTTCGAGATTGCGAGTCTGGGAATAGCTCCGTATGGTGATTCTGGAGTTGGGAGCGCGATCGAAAATGAATTCAAATGTCCATAGGTTATTTTGAAGTCATTTGGCTAGAGATAGAAATTTGAAGTTTTTTGAGAAATCTGACCGAAAGTGGAAATTTTGATATCGGGGTCGGAATGCAATTCCGAAAGTTGGAGCAGGTCCGTAATGTTGAATGTGACTTGTGTGCAAAACTTGGGGTCAATCATACGTGAGTTGATAAGTTTCAACGTCGGATGTAGAAGTTTGAAATTTCTAAGTTCATAAAGATTGAATTGGAGAGAAATTCGTTGATTCGATGTGATTTGAGGCCTCGAGCAAGTTCGCATGATGTTTTGGGACATGTTGGTGAGATTGGACGAGGCCCCGGGGGCCTCAGGTGGATTCCGGGTGGTTAACAGATCAATATTTGAAGTTGAAGAAAAGTTGAGGTTGCTGTCATCTGGTGTGACCGCACCTGCGAGGCTTTGGTCGCAGGTGCGATGTTTGGCTGGCTTGGCTGGAAGCCGTAGATGCGGTCTCTTGGGCGCTCCTGCGGAAGCCTGGGCAGACTGTTTTAAAAACAAGAATTTTGCCATTTCTTCTCCTATTTTCATTTGGTATGGGCGATTGTGGGGAGCTTCAAGGAGGGATTTTCGTCAAGGATCACAAGGTAAGTTATTCCAACTCATTATAAAATAAATGCATGGTCTGGGTACAGATTTGAGTATGGGAATTTATGGAAAATATGGAATTTTGAAGAAAACCTAGAATTCGGTATTTTGGATTTTTACCACGAATTTGAGCATGGAAATTAGAGTAAATTGTATATTTGAGCTAGTAAGACCATGGGTAGAGTTTATCTTCGAGAAATTTCAAAATCCCGGAATGTGGGACCGAGGGCATTTTGGTCAATTCCTTGAGCGGAGTTGGGGATTTTTTTATAATTTAAATTGTTATGAGTATTTTAGTGAATTTTCATTGGTTTGCCCGTTATTTGGTAGTTTTGGGGAGTTGTGCATCAATTGGAGTTGCCGGAAGGGCTTGGAAGTCGTTTATGGAATTTCGGAGCGAGGTAAGTCTCCTTTCTAACTTTGTGAGGGGGAAACTGTCCCCATAGGTGAACTAATTGATTATGTGATACTATTTACGGGGTCTACGTACGTACGAGGTGACGGGAGTCCGTGCGTAGCTATTAATATGCTATGTTTGGGTAGTCTAGGACTCACTAGCATGCTCTACGTGTTGTACTTGTGACTTGTCAATAAAATATCATACGATGCTGTACATTAGTAATTAAATATCTAAAAAGGATAGAGTTTACTTTTCTTAATCATCTAGAAAGAGAATTGATTCCACCTTGGGTAATTGTGTTCTGGACAAGTCTGTAATGTTTTAAACCCTGTCGAAATTTGGCGAGTAAATCCCTAGAAAGGCTTTAAATACTATTTTCATGATTCATTAAAAGGAGAGTTCTATCACTTCATTGATTAGCTAATTTTCCTGATAAAAAAAAATGTGGTTTAATTGTGTGAATATGTGTAACTATGGGTGCCTGAGTCGCATGTATGATTCGCGAGCAGGACGACCTTGTTATTTATGTATAACAGCGTCGCATGATCGATTCACGAGCGGGGCAGATATATGCATCTATTGTTCAAGCCGTTTGACCCTCGGCAGTGCACATTTTATTATTGTTGGTCCGCGCCGTTTGACCCTTGGCATTCCTTGTGCATGATAAATGTTGCGTACCTTCCTGTGATTTATACATGTTGTTGGCCTTAAAATTATGAATTGTCAACCGAAATGATGAGGATTTAAATTGTTAAATGTATAAGAAATTGATATTCCTTATCCCTGATTCTTATTAAATTGCCTATGATATTCATGCTTAGTGTCTAACTTGATCATACTAAATTGACCTCTAGCAAGTGTCAAATTCGACCTCTCGTCACTACATCTCTGAGGTTAGGCGGGATACTTACTGAGTACACGTTGTTTTCGTACTCATGTTGCACTTGATGTGCATTTTTATTGCACAAGTACTTTCACTGCATTATGGATGACTTGGAGGCTTAGACGAGCTGCATCACCCGGAGACGACCCGCAGCCGACAGAGTCTTCCTCTATGTATTGTATTTTCATTTTAATGTCCTTGTCCAACTTGTATTTCGGACAGGCATTGTAGTATTGATATAAAGAGTTTTACTCATGCACTTGTGACACCGGGTTTTGGGATGTGTTTGGGATATATCTGCTAAAATGAAATATTTGAACCATCGTATTTACTTAACATACTTTTATTTAGTTATTATGTAATAAAGTGCAAGGTAATGATTTCAAAAATATGCTAAAACAGGAAATTCAATTTAACCCTTTTAATGATTGGCTTTCCTAACTGTGGTGTCCGGCGCCATCACGACCTTATGGATTTTGGGTCGTGACATCTTGGTATTAGAGCACTAGGTTCCCTTAGGTTTCACGAGTCATGAGCAAGTCTAGTAGAGTCTTGCTGATCGGTACGAAGACGTCTGTACTTATCTTCGAGAGGCTACAACGCTGTTAGGAGTACTTCTCTTCTTGATTCCTCATCGTGCGATTTGATTCCTTTAAGGCTTATGCCTATGTTCCTTCCTACTCAATCCTATACGTCGCGAAGCGCTTGCTATGAATCGAGGATTTGAGGAAATTTTAATGATACTATGGATGTGGTGCGGAATGTTTCTTCCTGCGAAGTTGATTGAGGCTATCGTCGTTGCTCTGTGAAAGAGTAATATGTTGTTTCAGCCGGTAGCGGTGATTCTGAGAACTTTGAAGTTATGCTCAGGTTGTGATGACGCTTACGATTGGTTATCGCGCAATGTCGATATGATGGTAGAATGCTTGCCCATATGTTGAGATGATGAATGGCTTGAAGGGAGGTCTTCTCAGGGCGTGATTTCGAGATTTCAGTATTTTAGTTCTGGCGGAGGAAAGGCATTTGGACTATGAATGGTCCGGTTTGGGTTTATAAAGTAGTAAGACTTGGTGTTTTCAAGTGAGGTGGAGTATTCACCTGTGATGTGATATCATCGTCTTTGATCAAATGGAATGTGTTAAGTCGTCGGTGCCATGATTTCTTCGGTTGAATGGAGTCTGAGTATTATGAAGAAGTATTGGAGAAGCGGCTGTCAAAGGTCGTGGTGTGCGGTGGTTCAGTATTGAATAAGCATTTCTAATGAAGGCGACTCGAGGAAGATGATATTCGGGAAGATTTAAGGTTGAGGTGATCGGCTGGTTTAAGAGCTTCAGAGAGTGATATCGAATTGAGGCAACAGTTAGGCAGCATACGGTGAAGGAAGATAGGTGAAAAGTGTCAGGGGGAAGGTGAATTTCTGAAAGGTCAGGTGTAAGGAAAGGAAGTTGGGTAGCTGCTTGCAGAAGTGAGTTTGACTAAAGTGGGAGAGTGGCAGCGTAGCGTATGAGTTCAGCGGTAGGACGACTGCTTATCTTGAGGAGGAGTTTGGAATGATTGAGAATTTTGGTGGTCGGTAATTGGGTCCATGGGTTTACATTAAAAATGTTGTTTAATGCAACGGGAGATGGGATGCAGCAGAGAGGAGTTGTTGATGTGAAGGATGCAGTCTAGCTTGGAATTAGAAGATATTGTCGCGCATATAATGGATGTCCATGAGGAGAGGTCGGACTAGTGAAGTTGGTAATTGAAGAAGGGCGTAGGATGGGGTATCGATGTCGTAGATATCGTGCAGTACACGTCGTTGGAAGGTGTCAGTGGTAAATTCCATAGGTGGGTTATCTCCTGTGAACAGGTTAGCGGGCGTGCGGTAGGCAAGTTTTGCAAAGAATTCTAGTGACTATTCGGTAGGAGGCAGAATTTGTGAACGATGCTAGAGAATTTGAGTATTTAGGGAATGCTATCTGGTGAATTAGGAAGAATTGGGTGGATTGGTCAAGCAGGATCTTGTTAATAAAGGAGAAAGGGTCTCAGCAGGGTCTAGAGTGGTGCAAAGAGTAGCTTCGGGCTAAGTGGGGGAGTCCCACCGCCTGCAGTTGGGTTGTAGGATTGTTTTCTTATGGGGTTGCGGATGGTCGGCGTATTGGCTAGTTATTACAGCTAGGGAAAGGATTAAAATGATAATTGTGCATGGGATTTGATAAATGCGTGCAAAAGTTTGCCCTATTGGATAAGGGTTAGGTTTTGGGAAGATTCAGGAATTATGCCTAAGGCATAGGCGAGTTGTAAGGGTAGTGACTCAGTCACGCACATCATTGAGAGAGTGTTAATGTGCTAGAAGAGCCTTGGAGTTGATTGTATTCGGGGCCAGTCAGAGTGGGTGACTCTTAATGGCGGTCCTAATGAATTCGAGAGTTGAGAATGCGGTGCGTATGGGATTTAAGCAACAATATGGTTAAGAATTTATTTGTTGCAGTGTAAATTCGGAGAAAAGGAAAATGGTTGGAGTGTTCTATGTTATTTTCAGCGTGCAGGTTAGTAATGGAGGAGTGAGAGAAATAAACTTCGGATTGTAGAAAGATTTTCAAGAGGGTATGAGACAGTTTGTGGGATTTAAACGACATGGTCTCGTGGATCACGACCACTCGGGACGAGTGAGGATTGAGTTCGTTATGTGATGAATGGGGTTACTATTATTTCTGATGAAATTGAAGATGATTAAAAGAAGACAGAGTGGTTAGCCATGGTTGAAATGGGCCGCTTACGACAGTGATCAGTTCCTCGGTGTGATTGAGTTATGTGTATGGTTTGTGTAGATGTGTGTGGGGCTTGTCGGCCATCGTAATAGATCTCATTTGAAAGCATTCAAGTATTATGGCCTGTTAGGTGTAGGCGGATCACAGAACGATTATGGTGGTATAGACTATTCCTTAAGGATTTTCCCGTTTGTGATTATAGGAATTCCCTCGTGTGTTGATTGATTCTCCTGAATTGAAGTGAGTAAGAGGTTTCTATATGATGAAGTGTTCGCCCTATTAGTGGTTCAAGAGTTATGATGGAATTCTTGCGCTATCTCATATTGGCATGTTAGGTGCAGTAAACAGTATGTAACTTGGAGTAATGATCGAGATTGCAGTTCGATGTTAACAAGGATGTCATGAGCTCGGAGGAGCAAGAAAAGGGGTTTGAATGTTTAGAGTAAGCTGGTGTTATCTTCAGTGTCACCTGAGATCGGTGTTTGGTGAAGAGAGGCTTGCACCCTGGTTATTGGTTCTCGATTTGTTTTACCACGTTAGTGTGGTCGGTGATGTGAATGTGCAGACTTGATACCTGTGTGGAAGGATGTGGGAGTATGACCACAGGAAGATCGTATGAGTGTGGCATGTGGTCACTTAAAGGATTGAGGATTTAGACTGAGTATAAGGAAGTGTAATGTTGCATAATTGAGAATTTATGCCTGGAAGGCGTTCGATTCATTTGGTTGTGGATTGTGGGGTGTTGTCCCGTCTATGATGGTGGTTCTTGCGTGTTATGAGAAGAAATGAGTTATTACGGGTCCAGGAAAGGCTATCAGCCTAGTTCAGTGCGAGCAGAGTCGGCCTGAAGTGTGTGAAAGGATTAAAACAGGATTATGGGCTTCATGTGAGCCAGATGTGTTCATTTCAGTATAGCGCTCCTCAAGGAGGGGTGTTGGAATATCAGACGTTGTTCCGTCATTGTCAATTCATGTAATATTGTGATTGTGCCGTGTAAGTTGTGGAACGACTTGAGAAATCCCTATGTGTTGAGTCTCCATTGTAGCGATGATGTTTGTGAGCAGGAGATCTCTTGAGGTTCAGAGCATATACATATCTCACCTCAGTTGTGCTTAAGTTTTGTAGCATATGGCTCTATCAGCCTCCCCGGGATGGTATTATGCGCTTAGCATGCTCGTGACCGGTATTAAGTAATTTGTAATAGTGATAAATTCAGCTCCGTATATATCTCCTTATGTGAATTCTATGATGGGATCGACTTGCACGCCACAACAGTGTGTTATTGATAAGGGTTCCTATATTTACTTTCCTTGTGTTCTACTTCCTATTTTCCGGGGAAAGTTCATATTAGTTTCGTGAGTTGAGTAGTTCTTCCTGATTCATTTTCTTATGTATCATGTTCGAGTTATGGCCTATTGGCGCATTGTGGTACCATGTGAGACCGTTGGTCATATCTGGGGTGATTGGTTGTCTGAGCAGCTCGTGCTGGGAGAGACGAGACTATTGGTATCAGGGATTAGTGCAGTTGGATCAGGTGAGGTATATTACAGGACAATTACCGTGATTTGGATCGTAATGAGATGATGATTTTAGCCAAAAGGGAGATATTCAATGGTTGGTGAGCTTTGCAATTGGTTAGAAATTTCTACACATCTCCTCCGTTGTGGTAGTATCGCCAGCACTATAGCAGAATGTATATGTATATCAGGAGATGCATTGGGAGCATCAGATTCATGGAATTTTGGCTATTAAGGATCAGGGAATGTCATTGTGGTTAAATGATGAATTAGGCGGTGCATGGTGCTAATTCAGCAAAGGTATGCAGTCAGGTTTTGGTACCTCGTGTGGTAGTTGATATGATGTTTATATACTGGGAACAGGCCTGTCGGAGAGTTTCAGGTGTTGGATCTGGGTTCTGAGCTTATTGTATGGGTAAACGAGGATATCTTCAGAGGTTATTAAGCTAATATGCTCAACGGGGGTTGTGGTGGCACGGGCAGGTGAACAAGTGTCAAACAATGATTTCAGATAATTCTATAGCAGTTCTTGGCACGTTCGAGGACAAACTTCTGTATAAGTGGGGGAGAATGTAACGACCCGATCGGTCATTTTGAGCTCTAGTGCGTAAATCAGCAGTTTGAGGTCATGAGAAACTTCGTTTAAGGTATTATGACTCGTAGGCGTGGTCGGAGTTGAATTTCGGGAAGTTCAGAGTCAAATTGGAAAGAAATTTCTCATTTCGGAAGCCTTAAGTTGGAAGAATTGACCAAGATTGGAATTTTGAGTAAAAGACCTCTGAATCAGGATTTGAAGGTTCCAGCGGGTTCGTATGATGATTTCGGACTTGGGCGTATGTTTAGGTCGAGTTTGTATGATCCGGGAGCGCTTTGGCGTATATTATGGAAGATAGCATTTTAGAAGAATTTCATAAATCTGGGTTGAAAGACATTTCGGTGTTATAGATGTTCGTTTGGGATTATGAGTCTGGAAATAGCTCCGTATGGTGATTCTGGAGTTGGGAGCGCGGTCGGAAAATCATTCAGATGTCCGTAGGTTATTTTGAAGCCATTTGGCTAAAGATAGAAATTTGAAAGTTTTTGAGAAATCCGACTGAAAGTGGAAATTTTGATATCGGGGTCGGAATACAATTCCTAAAGTTGGAATAGGTCCGTAATGTCGAATGTAACATGTGTGCAAAAATTGGGGTCAATTGGACGTGAGTTGATAGGGTTCGGCGTCGGATGTAGAAGTTTGAAATTTCTAAGTTCATAAAGATTGAATTGGAGAGCGATTCGTTGTTTTGATGTTATTTGAGTCCTCAAGCAAGTCCGCATGATGTTTTGCGATAGGTTGGTGTGATTGGACGGGGTCTCGGGGGCCTCGGCTGGATTTCAAGTGGTTACCTGATCAATATTTGAAGTTGAAGAAAAGCTGAGGTTGCTGTCATCTGGTGTGACCACACCTGCGAGGCTTTGGCTGAAGGTGCGGAGCCGCAGGTGCGAGGTTTGGCTGGCTTGGCTAGAAGCCGCTGGTGTGGGCTCTTGGGCGCACATGCGGAAGCGCAGGTGCGAGATGTGGACCGCAGGTGCGGAAATGAGCTTGGGCATACTATTTTAAAAACGGAAATTTTGCCATTTCTTCTCCTATTTTCATTTGGTATGGGCGATTGTGGGGAGCTTCAAGGAGGGATTTTCGTCAAGGCTAACAAAGTTAAGTTATTCCAACTCATTTTAAGTTAAATGCATGGTCTAGGTACGGGTTTGAGTATGGGAATTTGTGGAAAATATGAAATTTTGAAGAAAACCTAGAATTTGATATTTTGGACTTTTACCACGAATTTGAGCATGGAAATTAGAGTAAATTGTATATTTGAGCTAGTAAGACTATGGGTAGAGTTTATCTTCGAGAAATTTTGAAATCCGGGCACGTGGGCCTGAGGGCATTTTGGTCAATTCCTTGAGCGGAGTTCGGGATTTTTTTATAATTTAAATTGTTACGAGTATTAGAGTGAATTTACATTGGGTTGCCCGTTATTTGGTAGTTTTGGGGCATTGTTCTTCAATTGGAGTCGTCAGAAGGGCTTGGAAGTTGATTATGGAATTTTAGAGCGAGGTAAGTCTCCTTTCTAACTTTCTGAGGGGGAAATTGTCCCCATAGGTGAACTAATTGATTATGTGCTACTATTTACGGGGGCTACGTACGTACGAGGTGACGGGAGTCCGTGCGTAGCTACTAATATGCTATGTCCGGGTAGTCTAGGACTCACTAGCATGCTCTACGTGTTGTACTTGTGACTTGTCAATAAAATATCATGCGATGCTGTAAATTAGTAATTAAATATCTAAGAAGGATAGAAGGAGAATTGATTCCACCTCGGATAATTGTGTTCTGGACAAGTCTATAATGTTTGAAACCCTGTCAAAACTTGGCGAGTAAATCCTCAGAAAGGCTTTAAATACTATTTTCAAGATTCATTAAAAAGAGAATTCTATCACTTCATTGATTAGCTAATTTTCCTGATAAAAAAACGTGGTTTAATTGTGTGAATATGTGTAACTATGGCTGCCTGAGTCGCATGTATGATTCGCGAGCAGGACGACCTTGTAATTTATGTATAACCGCGTCGCATGATCGATTCACGAGCGGGGAAGATAGATGCATCTATGGTTCAAGCCGTTTGACCCTCGGCAATGCACATTTTATTATTGCTGGTCCGTGTCATTCGACCCTCGGCATTCCTTGCGCATGATAAATGTTGTATTCCTTCCTGTGATTTATACTTGTTGTTGGCCTGAAAATTATGAATTGCCAATCGAAATGAAGAGGATTTAAAGTGTTAAATGTATAAGAAATTGATATTCCTTATCCCTGATTCTTATTAAATTGCCTATGATATTCATGCTTAGTGTCTAACTTGATCATACTAAATTGACCTCTAGCAAGTGTCAAATTCGACCTCTCGTCACTACCTCTCTGAGGTTAGGCGGGATACTTACTGAGTACACGTTATTTTTGTACTCATGCTGCACTTGTTGTGCATTTTTATTTCACATGTATTTTCACTGCATTATGGTTGACTTGGAGGCTTAGACGAGCTGCATCACCCGGAGACGACCCGCAGCCGACAGAGTCTTCCTCTATGTATTGTATTTTCATTTTTAAAGTCCTTGTCCAACTTGTATTTCGGACATGCATTGTAGTATTGATATAAATTCTTAGAGTTTTACTCATGCATTTGTGACACCGGGTTCTGGGATGTGTTTGGGATATATCTGCTAAAATGAAATATTTGAACCATCGTATTTACTTAACATATTTTTTTTAGTTATTATGTAATAAAGTGCAAGGTAATGATTTCAAAAATATGCTAAAACAAGAAATTCAATTTAACCTTTTTAATGATTGGCTTGCCTGACTGTGGTGTCCGGCGCCATCACGACCTTATGGATTTTGGGTCGTGACATTTTTCTTCTTCCTTAGGGGAACTAGAGAGACATACCTTCACTCTTTCTTACTCATGACAATCATTGTTTTCCTTTTTTCATAATTCCATGCCTTTCATCATTACGTTCTTTGAATCCCTTCAACCTTCACTTCTCATTGGCATATTTCTTTTTGGCTTTTCTTTCTTGCTTTTCTTCCTTTTCTTTGCCTTTTCTTTTCATTAATTCTTTTTCTTCTTTGAACCTTTTATCACTTTCAAATTCCTCATATCTCCCCAAAACTTATTCTTTTGACAATTGTTCATCATGAATGCTAAGGAAAGATTGAGTGCCAAGAGAGGGTCATTATAAAACGGATAAAGGCTTGTAGTGTGGCTATTGAATGAAAAAGGCTTAAGCTCAAAGGGGTTGACTAGGGATATCATAATGGTAGGATACGGAAGCTTTCAAAGTTCAAATTGGACCAAGGAGAGCCTACAACCACTTCTCAAGTCGAGCTATACTTAGAATTTTTCCTAGACAAGCATTTAGGGGAAGTTCTAGACTTATTGGCATGGAAGTTGGATTTGCAATACAATACCTCACCTCTCACGTTGCTGGATTGTTAAAGAGAATAGAGTCGATTGCCCTCAACAACCCTAGCTAAGATTGAAAATCACAAATGGTCCAGGAAAACCACTCGATGATTATTTTAGTCAACTCAAGAGTCTAAAGGTCACAACTAGAGAAAATCTTTGCCAATCAACTTGTCTCTAACCATGAGGTCAAAGATAAATGTGTTAGTACCAAGTGAAGCCTTCTTGTGATACTTTTATTCAGTACTACTACATATCAAAGCATAATGAAAAAGGACTCAATCCCTTAAGAAGGTTGTCATGCCATCCATCATTGGGAAGAGCCACCCGGTTCACAACATCTACCTTTGGAAAGAACCATGGAATTAAGAAAACCAGAGGCTTATTGTTCACAAAAAATGTAAAAAGAAGCTAAAAACTTAAAAAGAAGCTACTAAAGGAAATAAGAAGCTAAGATATTAAGGAAAAATAACGAAATAAGTTATTAAGTCAACTACAGAAAATAAAATGAATATGTACAAAAAGGAGTAAAATGAATATATACATAATGGGAATGAATACAAACATCGAATGGTAAAATTATATACATACCAAAAATGAAAATAACAATAAATAAAGATAAAGAAAAACAATATCATATTACATATCAAATGTCATAAAATCATCATCAAATCAAAATGGACCCCCCCCCCTCCCAAAAAAAAAAATTAAAATAAAAAATAGCATTGTCCTCAATGATAATATCAAAATAAGATCAGGGAAAGGTTAAAAAGTAGAGAAAACTCCATATGTGGTCTCTACCCGCACAGGCCAGGCACATGAGTGGGGTCCTCGAACTGCATAGGATCATCAGCTCCCTCCGGATCCTCTAACTAGGTCTCCACATCCTCTAACTGGGGGACCATGGGGTTGCGGAGCATTTGGATCATCCCCTCAGTAATATGTGAAGTGGCAGCCGGCTCCTCAGACAGGCCAGCTGCTGCATATGATGCCTCATGCTCTGCTGCCTGTGCTATTGGGGCTTGCTCCTCCATGAGAACTATTATTGATGAAACCCTAGTTTTCTGGGTTGGTCTTTACTATTGGACTACGTGTTCGTGTGTTCTCTGTAATTCTGGCTTTGATTCATTATTATGACCTTTAATTCCTGCTGTTCTATGAGTATCTATTCTTGTTAATCATGTGACTGCTATTTAAATGCTTGATAATTCCGACCTCTACCCTACTGGCTGTTTACTTGTTGATTTGTATTTATCCTTTTGTGTGAAAATCCCACGCTTGTGATGTTTTCCTTAAATACATGGTCGTATATCCTTTCTATGATTCTGTACAATTTTTTTGAATTATTTCTATATTTATATGATGCTTTCCTTAGTTACTTTGGATTCTCTGTGATTACAATTGAATCCGAAATCCTCTTAATTGATTTTCCAATTGATACCCTATTTTATTTTCATAAAGAGCTTGTGCACTCTGTGATTTTTGTCTGCCCTAATCAGCCTTATTAGACTGATCTTCTTTCCTTATTCTGCCTTGAGTATATCGTTTGAAACTAGACTCCTTAATTTGAGGAGTCCAGTTGTCTTAATTGACACTAACTGATTGCTATTTCCATGTTTGTGCACTCGTTGCCTATGTACTACTTGTTTTCAAAACTATATAAAGACCTGTCTTCCCTTTTCACAAAGATAGAGATTCATACAAAAATGAACTGATATTCACCAACGGCTCACTGACAAACACACACACACATACACTGATTTGAGAGAACACAAACACACATTGCTCTAAACTTTTCTGTGCTTTCATAAAAATCCCCTCCTGCTCTTTGCATTTATTATTGACTACTCAGTCGGCTAAAAACCAAGACTGAGTAATCTCTATAGCTCATGTGCTTCTGCATACTACTTGGTCTCTCTCTCACTCTGCCTACTGATGTTGCTGTGCATCTTTCACACCTTGATGTTCTCTATTCTCTGACTGGTATGTTTTCTAATTTAGCTTGTAGCACCTACACACAATATACTCCAATTCGGTTTTACTTACCTACTGTTCCTTATGTGTTTCATCCTTTGGTTTTACTGTCTACCATGTAATTAGCCTAATCCATATCATGTCTTCCCCTTTGTCTAAGTATGAATGTGTATCTTGTTTTCATATGGTTCCCTGTAATTATGTCATTAGCATGCCCCCCCTGCTATTTTTCCTTTCCTTGGGTCTGATATGTCTGCAGTTCATGCTGAGACTCTGGCATGCTTATGTGTTCACAGATAGATGTTTCTTACCTCGACCTGACTGTTATTACTTGCTCTCATCCTATGCCTAAAACCTGCCTCTCCTGCTACTTGAATATTATGTGATCCTGATCCTATTAATCTGTGCTATTATGTGACAACTATATGGTAACTATGTGATAACTATAACTCTGCCTAACTCTAATATTTAATGTTATTTGTCCCCAGTCCCTTACCCCTGTTTGTGTTTGCTTTTTCATGGGTTCTTTTACCTGCTGGCTGCAGTTGTATTGCGTTTCTCTTTAATAAACTGTTTTACCAAAGTCCTTCATCACTTTCTGAAATCATCTTTTCAAAACTGTTATCTCAATTACTCTTTTCAAACTCAAACTCTCTTTTAAAATCCAAGCACTTCCCACTACTCTTAGATTCTAAGTTCTGCCCCCTTCGTGTGAGCACTACCTTGGGTACCCTGAGTACCCATTGAACTTTGACACACAAGGCTGGCACTCTACACTGCACTTACTCATCCTTGGCTAAGGTACCTGGGTGTGAGCACTGTCCAGGATCTTCTGAAGTCCTTAGAGACTATGACACACTTGGGTTGAAAAGGTCATGGCATATGGCAAGTGGATCTGGTACTTGGGCCTACTGTTAGGCTCTCTATAGTATAGCTTCTTGAATGTTTCTTATTCAGTTGTGTAATTCATGCTATACTGGTCTGTAATATTTATTTGTAAAAATAACTCCGGGGATGGATAGTAAAATGGTGGGACTATACATGCCTAGTATAATTATGGGTAGAAAACATGATTTAGGATTTATTTTACCTTTGTGTGCAATAGAGATCCTGCCTAGGACATGTTCGCATCACGTTTATGCATGTATCTCATCATATCCATGTTCACATAGGGATCCATGATAGATATTAACCACTGCTTCATTAGAAATTCTGTTCAAATAATTATAAGTAACTGCTTTAAAATACTGTCTCTGCATGCATAACTTACATATAGATATCCTGTTCTTAGGTGCATTATCATTATTTGCATTAGAAACCATGTATCTTAGGATCTACTTTCAGCATGTCTATATTTAAAGTTTGTGCTAAGTACTCAATTGAACGCCTAGAAATCATGTGTTAGGTTCACTAATTAAATAAAAATCGCACTCCTGTATCGTTCGTGTAGTTCACAATCTCGCTGAAAATCTGTTTCAACAGTTTAAAAAATGTTTTCTGCACTCTTTTCTAAAGTTTAAAACTGGTTGCATCTTCACCATGCTATCTTTGCATGCTTAGATATCATGCATATAGGACTTGCATCATCTCATTACCTGTTTATTAAAACCAAGTTTAAAGACCTGCATTGCATATGTCCGGACGCCTAGGCAAACCTTAGGCCCAATGTTTGCTAAAATCATAAATCAATCTTTTATACACTGCCTGTTGCTACAGAAATGAGTTTTCTCTAAGAATAAATCATGCACTCTTTTTCTGGAACTCATTAAAATCCTCTATTTTCTACTGTCTCCATATTTAGAATTCTTGCTTTGCCCACAAACTACTGGGTTTTCAAAATAATTCACTCCTTTTCTGAGACGGATGAAAACCACTCTGTTTGCTACTGCCTTCACACTTAAAATTCCTGTTTTGCCTATGAACTGTTGGTTTTTAAACTCATTTATTCCTTTTGCTAAAACTCATCAAAGCCTCTCTGTTTGCTATTGTTTTCACACTTAGACATCCCGCTTTTAGGTTCTGAAATCTGAGATTTTTTTGTGTTTGAGACGTGCTATTTACGTGCCTGATTTGTGGAGGGATATATGAGCCCAATAACTGTTTATGTGCACCCATATGTGCGAGTCCTAACTATTTTTCTACTTGTTGTTTAGAATCTTATCCTTTTAAACCTAGGGTTTCATCTTAGTACTCACCTTGTAGGATTAGTAGTCCTAAACACCCTCCGGGACTTATAGAATGGGACGGGTAATGGAACGCAATAATCTTCGTGACAAACACGCGCATTTTAAATACCTTAGCGGGGTGGGAAGGGTAGAATACAGATATGATGACCGGTGCACTAATACCACGTGTATCCCCTCTTTGAGGAGTGACATACCGGGTATTGCATTGATGTGATCCGTATTACTTTAAACCTAGGACATTCTTTTTTAAATATTTTATTTTGATCCTTTTCAACTTTTAATAAAGACTTTATATTTGTTTGAAATCCCCTTTTACATGAGCCTTGTTTGCTACTTGTTTATTGTCCAAAATTCACAAAACTATTTGGCTGGGACCCACAGTTGTGGATCTTGAGGGCTGCCCCTTAGGATAACTTCAAGCCCTTACCCAATCTCTGGTAATGCAAACTAGTTTATGAGTTAGTTATTCTAGGTGCCCTAACGCACCATAAAATCATTAGGTGGCGACTCTTCCTTAAACCTTTTCCTTTAAGGAGTTGTCCAGAATGTCATAAACCCAATCTCTCCGCACTTGAGTTTGCGAGGAGAAAAAGGGGGGCGCGACAGCATGACGACTCTGCTGGGGAAATCTGGGCTTATACCATTACACGTTGTTTCATGAATTTGGACCTTTAATTTTTATTTAAATGCTTACACCTTTTTCTATTCCCGGTTATATGCTATTAACTGTTTAATTTTTGCAAGTATTATTTCACTTGAACAAAACTGACATGTCTTCATGTTTTCTTTGTAACCGCTTTCCATTATAACTGTTGTATTTTCTGTCTTTACCGCTTTCCTCAACGTGAAAATACATTCCTACTTGTTTAAATGCTATTTATTGCATATCATGCTCTGCATTCATATTCCACTCGTGCCAATCAAAATCTTATAGCAACGCTTACAATGAGTGGTTGCGCTATTCCTATATTATTACCCACTAAATTTGAAAAGGTGTATTTGCGGTAAAACTAGTCGATCAGCGGTGCAGTTGATAGTTCCGTGCCTTCCCCCTTGAGTTGTCCGCTCAAGGGTACCAGTCTAAAACTCCATAGAAACCTTAGTCCATTGTAATGTTGCATGCATCATGGTCAAACTTAGTCAGGCTAATGTGTCGTCCGTACAATAGCCTTTAAGATAGCCTTGTCCAAAGTCCATTGGGTTTCCCTGGAACCCAAACGAACACGCTCATGTTCTGTCCATTTATTTGGAGAACTAAATGCGTTGCTAATTATTGATGTTAAATAGTCGAGTCTGGTGGGGGTAAGGGCCTAACCATGTTCGCTTTGCAGAAAAGGAGGCATGAAATCCCCAGATTCGGTATGGTTACCAATATCCACCCCAAATTGCTGAACTGGCAAAGTTCATCAAGAGGATCGAGGACTGCAAAAAGGCCGAAGGAGGATATCTAGCCAGGACATACTTATTGCTGGGGCTTCGCGAGTTGGGAAAGCTGATCGAAGGGAGCAGGAATGCCGAATCTGGGGAAGGTCCTTTTGGGACCAAGTAGATAGGAGTGTCCTTTATTTTGTCTTCTTTGATGTAATAAGGTTATTGGCCATTAGTGACTTTTATTTTCGCATATTTAGAGTCGTTTTAAGATTTGTCTATTTTTATCATGAATAAAATGAGGCATTTAGCATTTTTAGCTCTCCAAATTAATTTGTCGCTAGGCCTACCTCAGGCTCAAGAGGTTCCCAACTTAGGATGGCGCTTTACGTTTTCGCACTACGTGTTTAAATACCATAATATTCTTTATAATCCTCACTAACTTCATTACCTTTAGATTTTGTTTTCTCCATTTATTATTCCCCTTCCCAAAGGTTAGTTCGTGCATTCTGGCATAATCCGCCTATCGCACAAGATCCAAGGGCCCTCCTCCTAGTCCTCCCAGGGGCAAAGATAAAGGCAAAAGTAAGATGGAAGGATCCAGCGGCGCACAATGCAACACTTGCCACAACACTCCACCTCTACCCCCGAAACCTCAGACTCACACAAAAGATCACCTCCTTGCTTACAACAATCCCATCTAGGTGGAGATTGTGACTCACTCCACCCCACCTATCACACATACATCTAAGTCTGATGAGAAGGACCTGCTTATCAAGAATCTGGCTGAGGAACTTAGGAAGCTGACTAGCCGAGTCCAGGGTGTTAAAGGAGTTCAGGGGATCGAAGGTATGAACTATGAAGACCTCTGCATACAGCCTGATGTCGAACTGCCCGAGGGGTACAAACCTCCAATGTTCGAGATGTTCGGCGGTACTGATGATCCAAGGGTCCACCTGAGGACCTACTGTGACAAATTGGTTGGCCAAGTATGATGAATTGGCGTGGGTATGATCCTGGCAAGGGATTTGTCAAGAACCTTCAGGGGATCTCCAAACCCATCAAGCTCAAGAAACATGGTACCACTTTCGGTCTGGGGTATGAGTATACATGGGAAGAATTAAAAATTTGGTCGCCCCCATGGCGCGGTCACTATTAACCCTTGGAGCAGCCAATACCTCATTTGGAGCAGACTTTCCAGCAGGCTGATGTCATCTATGGGACCGATGAAGAATAATCACTAGCGGCAATGAGGAACTTGTTTCTAGACGACTGGGACATGGATTACTGTGTTGTTTTCGAGGAGGAGGGGGAGGAACGCCCTTCCATACAGGAAGTGAGCAAGGGAACATATCCCAGGAACTGGTCTGTCCAGAGGACCAAAGCCCGTCGAGCCACGGGGTAGCAAGGCTAAAAACAAGCATTTACTTTTTTATTTACTAAGTGATTTTCCCTTTCTACATTTTTTCCATTCACGCAATAAGATTTTCGATGTTCAAAAACAGTTATTAAATTTATTAAAGCATTTTGAATTTCCTTATGAATCTTATATTTATTTGCTCCTGTTTTCTCCTATTACTTTATCTATACAGCATTACTATTACTTATCTTGATGAACCGATGACTGTGACGTGCAATGAGACAACAAAGCAAACAAACATTGATTAAGAGGAATATGATATACCCGACGAGATTGTCAAGGAAATTGAGAACTTTGAGAACATACCTAAGTCTAACCTGGACGAGACTGGAGTTATCAATATGGGTAATTCAGAGAACGTCAAGGAAACACGCATCAACATTCATTTGTCACCATCAGAAAAGAAGGAATACACAAAGTTTTTGAAGGAGTATGAGGACATATTTTCCTGGTCGTATGATGACATGACTGGTCTAAGTACATCTATTGTGTCTCACAAACTTCCAACCAATCTAATGTGTCTACCGGTAAAGCAAAAGCTCAGAAAGTTCAAACCCAACATTAGTTTGAAAATCAAAGAAGAAGTTACCAAGCAGATCAACGCCAAAGTTCTCCGGGTAGTTGAGTACCCGACATGGTTAGCTAACATTGTACCTGTGCCGAAAAAGGACGGGAAGGTCAGAGTCTGTGTCGACTACCGGGATCTCAACCGAGCCAGTCCGAAAAAAGACTTCCCTTTTCCAAATATACACATTCTGATTGACAACTGCGCCAAACATGAGTTACAGTCATTCGTAGATTGCTTCGCTGGTTATCATCAAATTTGCATGGATGAAGAAGATGCTGAGAAAATGGCGTTCATTACGCCATGGGGAGTGTACTGTTACAAGATGATGCCATTCGGCCTAAAGAACGCAGGGGCAACCTACATGAGGGCTATGACCACAATATTCCACGACATGATTCACAAAGAGATTGAGGTATATGTGGACGACGTCATTATCAAATCAAAGAAAGCTGCTGATCAGATGGAAGATTTAAGGAAGTTCTTCAACAGGTTTAGAAAATACAATTTGAAGCTGAACCCTACGAAGTGTGCATTTGGAGTTCCTGCTGGGAAATTACTGGGGTTCATTGTAAGCCGCTGGGGAATAGAATTGGATCCATCCAAAGTCAAATCCATTCAGGACATGCCACCACCGAAGAACAAGAAGGATGTTATGAGTTTCCTGGGGAGACTTAATTACATCAGTCGATTCATAGCACAATCTACAGTCATTTGTGAATTATCTTCAAGATGCTAAAGAAGGATGCTGCAACCAAGTGGACCGAGGATTGTCAAAAAGCTTTTGACAAAATCAAGGAGTATTTGTCAACGCCGCCAGTTTTGGTACCGCCTGAGCCAGGTAGACCTCTGTTACTCTACCTTGCGGTACTGGATGAAGCTTTCAGTTGTGTTCTTGGGAAACATGACAAAACAGGAAGAAAGGAGCAAGCAATCTACTACCTCAGCAAGAAGTTCACCCCATATGAGGCCCGGTATTCTTTATTGGAACGCATTTGCTGTGCTTTGACTTGGGTCGCCCAGAAGCTAAAACACTACTTCTGTGCCTACACAACATACCTCATATCCAGGATGGATCCACTAAAGTACATCTTTCAGAAGCCCATGCCTACTGGCAAGCTAGCCAAATGGCAAATCCTATTGAGCGAGTTCGACATTATTTACATAACTCAAAAGGCTGTCAAAGGACATGCACTAGCAGACCATCTTGCTGAGAATCCTGTGGACGGAGAATACAAACCTCTGAAAACGTATTTCCCCGATGAAGAGGTATCATTCGTAGGAGAATGCATTGTAGAATCCTATGACGGTTGGCGGATGTTCTTTGATGGAGCAGCAAACTTCAATGGGGTTGGTATTGGAGCAGCCCTGATATCAAAAATCGGTTAGCATTATCCGGTATACGCAAAACTCAGATTTCCCTGCACCAACAATATGGCTGAATATGAGGCCTGCATCTTAGGTAGGGCTGTGCACGGATCGGATTTAGCACATTTCAGATTCGGATTTCGGATTTCGGATTTCGGATTCAGATTTTAAAGTTTGGATCAAATTAGATTTCGAATCGTAAATGCCTCAATTTTGCAAACTAATATGTATATTTTCTTTGTAAAAGAGGCAATGCATTAAGAAAAATTCATGTTTATACAATTATGAGAGTACTATGGTGCCAATATAGCTAACTCTAGCAATTGTAAAGGTTATAACTTGGAGGAAGATGTAACGAAAGTAATGACTATCTGAAATTAAAGTATAGTATTTATACATTGCCTAATAATTTTGGATTTTGGATCAAATCGGATTAAAATATACTATTCCGAATCCGATCCGAAATCCAATTTTTTATAAAACATAATCCGAAATCCGTTCCAATCCGAAATCCAAAATCTGAAATCCGAAATTGAATGGATCGGTTCGGATTTCGGATATCCGATCCAAATGAATAGCCCTAATCTTAGGGCTCAACATGGCCATCGACATGAACGTCCAGGAGTTGTTAGTGATTGGTGACTCAGACTTACTGGTACACCAGGTACAAGGAGAATGGGAAACCAAGAATTCCAAGATATTTCCATATCTACATCATGTACAGGAGCTGAGAAAGAGATTCACAAAGGTAGAATTTTGGCATGTCCCCAGAATCCATAATGAGTTCGCTGATACATTGGCTACTTTGTCATCCATGATCCAACATCCAGATAAGAATTTCATTGATCCTATTCCAGTGAAAATCCACAATCAGCCCGCTTACTTTGCCCATGTCGAAGAAGAAGCAGACGGAAATCCTTGGTTCCATGATATCAAGGAGTACTTGGAAAAGGGAGAGTACCCAGAGCTTGCAAATACCACTCAGAAACGCATACTTCAGAGATTGTCAAACAATTTCTTTCACAGCGGATGAATCTTGTATAGGAGGACTCCCGATTTGCGGTATTAAGGTGTGTTGACGCAAAGGAAACATCAAAATTATTGGAGGAAATTCACGCAGGGACCTGTGGCCCACATATGAACGGGTTTGTATTAGAAAAGAAGATACTTCGAGCCGGTATTTCTGGATGACCATGGAAACAGAGTGCATCCAGTATGTCCAAAAGTGCCACCGCTATCAGGTACATGGGGATATGATAAAGGTACCTCCCAGCGAGCTTAATGCAACAAGCTCACCATGGTCGTTCGCCGCCTGGGGCATGGACGCCATTGGACCAATCGAGCCTGCCGCCTCTAACGGACACATTTTTATTATGGTTGCCATTGATTATTTCACCAAATGGGTCGAAGCAGCATCCTACAAAGACGTTACTAAGAAAGTCGTGGCCGATTTTGTCCGCGATCGCATTATTTGTCAATTCGGAGTTCTAGAGTCAATAATCACCGATAATGGCTCCAATCTCGACACTGACCTAATGAAAGCCATGTGTGAAACCTTCAAGATCAAACACAAGAACTCCACAACTTACAGACCTCAGATGAATGAAGTTGTTGAGGCTGCCAACAAAAACATCAAAAGATATTGAGAAAGATGATAGAAAAGCATAAGCAGTGGCATGAGAAGTTATCATTTTCTTTGTTGGGGTATCTCACCACAGTCTGCACGTTAACCGGGGCAACTCCTTATATGCTGGTTTATGGTACAAAAGCCGTTATTCCTGCCGAAGTTGAGATTTCATCTCTGAGAATCATACAAGAAGCTGAGCTCAGCGACGCAGAATGGGTAATGAGCCGTTATAAGCAACTGGCCTCATAGACGAAAAGAGAATGAATGCAGTCTGTCATGGTCAATTATATCAGAATAGAATGACCAGAGCCTTCAACAAGAAAGTCAAGCCGAGACGATTCACACCAGGGCAATTGGTGCTAAAGAAAATCTTTCCACATCAAGACGAAGCCAAAGGGAAATTTTCTCCCAACTGGCAAGGCCCGCACATGGTTCATAAAGTGCTGAAAGGAGGAGCACTTATACTTGCAAAAATGGACGGAGAAGTCTGGCCGAAGCCGATCAACTCAGATGCAGTCAAGCGCTACTATGTGTAACTCTTTATGCTTTTCTCAAATGATGTAAACTGAACTACGCCTGACCTGATTCTTGTTTAAGAGGGGATACGTAGGCAGCCCTATGGGTTCGGTCACATTTTAATAAAAAATTCATTTCCCCCACGAATGGAAACTAGGGCAGAATTTTGAGGGCCCAAGCACTGCACGGGCAGCAGCCAGAAGCATTCACCCATCAAACTGGGGCAGAGTTTTGAGGAGGACCCTCAAAATTCCGTAGTAATAAAGGTTGCAATGTCTTGAACCGCGTCAAGGTCGTCGGTTCATCCAAAGAAAATTATTTTTAATTTATATGTTATATTTGTATAAAACCACGCATATTTATTTATCGAAATAACTTGTTTAGAAACGCTACCCCTGTGATACAGACAAAGTTATCATTATCAAGCAAACAGGCCAAGCCAAGCCAAGCCAGCGAGGATGCGAACTAACCTTACCCTTTATAGAACACATGATTTTTCTCTGGATGCAGGCACAAAGACGACGAAAGCCCAAAACATATTATTATCCCCCGCAGGATGTATATCTCTCAAAGACACGCACTCAAACTCGTCGCACATGCCGACGCTTATTATCATCGCAAAACAACGCTTCATTCGCAACAATCATATCTCCGCAGTTTATCATCAGCTAAGAAACCTTACTGTCATGTTATTTCCTGCATTGCACAAGGCTACCATTCTGCCTTCCGGGGGTTCCATGCTACCTCCCCCTGCATTATCTCCTGCATTGCATAAGGATACCATTCTGCCTTCCGAGGTTCCGCGCTACCTCCCCCTGCATTTATCTCCTGCATTGCATAAGGCTACCATTCTGCCTTCCGAGGTTCCACGCTACCTCCTCCCCTCCCCCCCCATCCGTATTTTATTTCCTGCATTGCATAAGGCTACCATTCTGCCTTCCGAGGTTCCACGCTACCTCCTCCCCTCCCCCCCCATCCGTATTTTATTTCCTGCATTGCATAAGGCTACCATTCTGCCTTCCAAGGTTCCACGCTACCTCCCCCTGCCTTTTATTTCATGCATTGCATAAGGCTACCATTCTGCCTTCCAAGGTTCCACGCTACCTCCCCCTGCATTTTATTTCCTGCATTGCATAAGGCTACCATTCTGCCTTCCGAGGTTCCACGCTACCTCCCCCTTCATTTTATTTCCTGCATTGCATAAGGATACCATTATGCCTTCCTATGTTCTACGCTACCTCCCCCTGCATTTTATTTCCTGCATTGCATAAGGCTACCATTCTGCCTTCCAAGGTTCCACGCTACCTCCCCCTGCATTTTATTTCATGCATTGCATAAGGCTACCATTATGCCTTCCGAGGTTCCACGCTACCTCCCCCTGCATTTTATTTCCTGTATTGCATAAGGCTACCATTCTGCCTTCCGAGATCCCATGCTACCTCCCATCTACTTTTCCGGAGCAACCACCTTTCATGACATTACTTATTCTTGCTTCCTTTCGGGCTAATCTCTGCCCCTCTTTTTCTTTTGAAAATCGCAAGACTAAACTCTGTCTCGTTAGCATCATACTACTGCATCCTTCATGGGCTGAAATATCACCAACTTGTCCAAGGGCGTCATCGTTTAGAGGCACCATCTTCATGGCCCGAGAACATCATTTCATGGCCCGAGGATCTCTTTTATTCAATTTGCATATTATCATTTCGTATCATGCGAATCCTGCATCAAGTTATTCATGGCCTAGGACATCATGGTCTAAAGACGCCATCCTCAACTATCTAAAGACAACATTCATAGTCCAACGGGAACTTGCATCATGTTTAAATTATGCACAATATATGATTGTTATTTGTTTGTAGGAAATCCAGCTAGGAACAGCTGGCTAGGCAGAAGTGGACCGCTCTAGTTCTCCAAACCACCCCGTAAGACATGTTGTTCACCTTACCTTTTACCTTGCATCCGTTCTTGTAAAGTGTCACCGGTATACTTCACCGGTGATTCCAGAACTACATACGGCCTGATTCCTGTAAAACCAAGGATATGTAGGAAGCTTGTGTGATGACCCAAAAGGTCATCCTAAGTAATTCTAGCTAAATCTATGTTCCGAGGCCTGAAAGCCTCCGTTAATCTCACCTCGATATGCGTGCGCAGCCCGGGCATGTAGCCGGGAAGCTTCTATGGGATAAAAATGGAATTTTTAATTAAATAATTGAATAAAGTTGACTTTGGTCAACATTTTTGGTAAACGGATCCGGACCCATGATTTGACGATCCCACAGGCTCCGTAGGAAAATATGGGACTTGGGCGTGTGCCCGGAATCGAATTCCGAGGTCCCAAGCCCGAGGAATGAATTTTTAAAGAAAATTGATTTCTGAAAATAATAAAGGAATTGAAAATGAATTATTATGTGAAAATCATGTTACCGGTTCCGTATTAAGTTTCCGGAGCCCGGAACAAGTTTATTATATGTTATGTGACTTATCTGTGAAATTTGGTGTAAAACGGACTTGAAATGACGTGATTCGGATCAAAATTGGAAAAGTTAAGCTTTATGAAGTTTTGAGAAAATTCTATGAGTTTTAAGGTTTGATTCCTTGTTGTTGATGATATTTTGGTGATTTAAAATCTTGAATAAGTCCGTAGGATGTTTTGGGAGTTGTGTGTGTGTTTTGGTTTTTAGCCCCGAGGGCTCGGGTGAGTTCTAGGTAGCTAGCGGGGTGTAAAAACATGAAAAATCTAGTGTTTTGACTCAGTTTCTGGTGTCTGGTGTTTCTTTCACTGCGATCGCAGCCATTGATTCGCGATCGCGTAGGCTTAGGTGAAGGGGCAGCTGCGTTGCACTATGCGATTGCATCTTGTCTACCGCGATCGCATAGTGTGTCAGTGGAGTCAGGTGGGGGCTGGGAAGTATCTCTCTGCGATCACGTAGTTTTGTCTGCGATCGCAGACGCCTGGCCCGTTCCCTTCCGCGATCGCACCCGCTTGTTCTGCGGTCGCATAGTAGCAAAACTTCAAGCTTTGCGATCGCAGCCTCTCTTCCGCGATCGCAGAGAACAAAATCGCCCAGTTATTTTTAAGTCTTAAAGACAGAATACTCTACACGAGATTTCATAATTTCCAGCCTTCTTCTCCTCCTCCAACCTCCATTGTCGATCCCCAAGCTAGGATCCTTCAATAAACCTTTGGGTAAGTGATTTCAACTCCTATTTCTTCCATTTTCCTTTCATAATCACTAGAATCTAGGCCTAAAAATATGGAAATTAAGTAGAAATTAGGGGTTTTGGGTAGAGTTAGGTTTTTTGGAAATTTGGGTGATTCAACCTCAATTTGGGGTCGGATCTTGAAACACATCATATATTTGAACTCGTGGGGTTATGGGTGATCGAGTTTTGGTCTGAGCCTCGTGTTTGGACCAAGCGGGCCCGAGGTCGAATTTTGGTAATTTTGGAATAATGCTAGAAATTGAGTATCTAGGCTATGGGATTGTATTATTGAGTCTTTATTGATATTATTGAATTAATTATGCCTAGATATCGTTATTTCGGAGTCAGATTATAAAGGAAAGACAGTCTTAGAGGGTTGATTGCTATACTTTGGACCGAGGTAAGTGTCTTGCCTAACTTCGGTGAGGGAATAGGTATTAATTGCTATGTGCTAAGTGATNTGTAGTATTTTCTTCCATGTTTGGCATATTATGAGATTGTCTTTATTTAGTAATTTATTCTTGGTTGAAAGTATTGGCTGTTGAGTTTGAGAAGTGTTGATACGAATGATAACCCAAGTGTAGAGTATGCGATTCGGTGATTGGTTATAGCTAAGACCCTTGCCGGGTATTTATTGAGTTATCAAATTGATGTTTTCCCCTTGCCGGGTGTTTTGAACTGCTTATTTCCACTATGCTGTACTCCTTGCCTTTACATATGTTATTGTTTGGTGAGGAAGAGTGAAAAGCACGAAGGGTGACGTCGTGCCATGTTATTCGATTACATTGCATATTGAGGAAGAGTGTAAAGCACGAAGGGTGATGCCGTGCCATGATTCATATTGATTATAAGCATGAAGGTAAATGTCGTGCCATGACTTTTATTGATAATAAGCACGAAGGTTAATGACGTGCCATGATACATTGTACATTTCATTGTGAGGAAGAGAGTAAAAGCACGAAGGGTGATGTCCTGCCATGATATTTGATTACATTGTTTAGTGAGGAAGAGAGTAAAAGCACGAAGGGTGATGCCGTGACATTGTTTACTTTTCTGATGTTTATACTTGCTTCGTTGTCTATTGTGTTAGGTTGCCTCCCTTGTTTACTCTATCTGTCAATTCGACGGCTTCCTTTCACTTGTTCTCTTTTACTGCTCCCGTATTCCTTACTTGTTTGATTATCTCTTGCCTTGTATTATTCCTGTTACCTGCTGTAGAATAGGACATATTATCGTTATTGTCAAGTCTAGCCTCGTCACTACTTCGGCCGAGGTTAGGCTCGGCACTTACTCAGTACATGGGTTCGGCTGTACTGATGCTACACTGCACTTCTTAATGCTCCCCAGATCCCGCATCCGGACCCAGTGGACCGCATTGAGAGAGTCACCTTCAGTCCACCCAGAGCTTCAAGGTATACCCGCTGGCGTTCGTGAGCCTTGGTGTCTCTCCTGCATTTGGATTCCTCATTGTCTTACTTTTTCTCCTAGTTCCAAGACAATTATATATTTCCTTTCAGACTCTGTATTTAGCACTCAGTTTAGATAGTTCGTGAGGTTGTTACACCCAGGTTTTGGGATTTTGCGATGTTGTTGTCCTTATCATTTCATTATGCGTTTTTGAAATATTATTACTTTTCTGCTGTAAAAGCTTTTGATGTGATTTGGAATGTTCATTAAAGGTTGAAAGTTAATGAATTCGAGATATTCCAGTAAAGGTTTGAAGGTTAATGGCTTTATTACTGTTACGCTGTTTTATAGAGGTCAAAGTATTGTGTATGTTGGCTTGTCTAGCGGGTTCAACGTTAGACGCAGTCACGGTCCGAAAGGTGGGATTTCGGGTCGTGACAGCTTGGAAGCCAGGGCGCGGCCTAAATCCTTCATATCATTTCCACTCGGTCAAATTGGCCATCATATCTTTACCTGACAACTCTTTCATCCTTCCCGGGTAAAGAGGGGCAACTGTTGATACCCAATTTTTTCCCGGACTATTTTAAAATTTGCATATATACCTTCAAAATCACTCTCTACAGTAATTGATATTTTTTCATAATTTTCCGTATTTTTATAAAATTATTTTCCTGTTTATTTAATATTTTTATGTTCCATAATTATTCATAATTATGCATAAATGATGTTATAAATAATTTCAAATCATTTTCTCACTCAATATGTTATTCATATTCCCTTAGGATCCAATTATTTCACAAATTAGCCAATTAGGTATCCTTTAATTCTAATTACAGTAATTTGCAATTATAGCCCAATTGGATACTTTATGTTATTTTAATTCGAAAATCAGTCATTTTTATATCTAATACTTTTTAATTACTGTAATTTCATCTGTTTAAACTTAATTTCATTTCTTAGCTATTTTAATTAATTAATTGTTCTATTTAAACTAGGTATTTAACATTTGGACTACTTCCTATTTAAAACCTAGCCCAATTTTGACCCCAACCCATCAGATTTAACTAACCCAATTACCCAACCCAAACCCCAATCAAATACCCAGCCCAATCCTAATTAACCCGACCCAATTCCCCATTTTAATATGAGCCGTTGATCAAATTAGATCAACGACCCAGATTCCTATTTCCTAAATTAACTCTCACCTACCCCCCCTTCCCCAATCTCATTTCGAGACTCTTCATCTCTCTCTATCTCTCTATTACTCTCTCTAGCTTTCTCTAGAAGCCTCCTTGGATCCTCCCCTCAGATGGGGTCTATTCACCTTCTCCGACCTGTTTCCTCACCGGAATCTATGGATCTTCACTATCTCACGGTCATCTACCCGCCTCTCAACCACTCAGTGACTTCCTAGGCTCCTCAGATGAATCTAGAGCGTTTCACTCACCTCCCTTTGGGTCTCTTGTCGTGTTCCGCCCCCCCCCCCCCTGGCCGTTTAAGTAAGTTTGCAGTATCCCTAGCCTAAATCGAGGTCACTCACGAGGTTTGCCCTCTTTTCTGGGTTCCACGAAACCCTAATCTTCTGTACTTTGGGTTTTTCTTTAAGATTCGTTTTATATTTACCATGCTATGAAGTTTCTTCTTGTTTTTCTCCGGCAAATTTTGTTTTAAACAATTTCAAAAACTAGGGTTTCTCTACCCTGTTCTCAAACAGCTTTCCTCTCTGATTTTTAGTCATCTATGTTATGTTTAAGCAATTATCTCCTGATTTCGTGTTATTTGAACTATTATTGATGAAACCCTAGTTTTCTGGGTTGGTCTTTACTATTGGACTACGTGTTCGTGTGTTCTCTGTAATTCTGGCTTTGATTCATTATTATGGCCTTTAATTCCTGTTGTTCTATGAGTATCTCTTCTTGTTAATCATGTGACTGTTATTTAAATGCTTGATAATTCCGACCTCTACCCTACTGGCTGTTTACTTGTTGATTTATATTGATCTTTTGTGTGAAAATCCCATGTTTGTGATATTTTCCTTAAATACATGGTTGTATATCCTTTATATGGTTATGTACCATTTTTGGAATTATTTCTTTATTTATGTGATGCTTTTCGTAATTACTTTGGATTCTCTGTGATTACAATTGAATACGAAATCCTCTTAATTGATTTTCCAATTGATACCCTATTTTATATTCATAAATGTGAAATAATTTCAACTTTCCTTAATTATACACTTATGTATTTGGCCTTGCTTGTGCACTATGTGATGTTTCTCTGCCCTAATCAGCCTTATTAGACTGATCTTCTTTCCTTATTCTGCCTTGACTATACCGTTTGAAACTAGACTCCTTTATTTAAGGAGTCTAGTTGTCTTAATTGACACTAATTGATTGCTATTTCCATGTTTGTGCACTCGTTGCCTATGTACTGCTTGTTTTCAAAACTATATAAAGACCTGTATTCCCTCTTCACAAAGACAGAGATTCATACACAAATGCGGTTATATTCACCAACTGCTCACTGACAAACACACACACAGACACTGATTTGAGAGTACACAAACACACATTGCTCTGAACTTTTCTGTGCTTTCATACATATCCTATCTCGCTCTTTTCATTTATTATTGACTACTCAGTCGGCTGAAAGCCAAGATTGAGTAATCTCTACTGTTCTTGTGCTTCTGCATACTACTTGCTCTCTCTCTCTCACTCTGCATACTGCTGTTGCTGTGCATCTCTCACACCTTGCTGTTCTCTATTCTCTGACTGGTATGTTTTCTAATTTAGCTTTATAGTACCTACACACAATATGCTCCAATTCAGTTTTACTTACCTAATGTTCCTTATGTGTTTCATCCTTTGGTTCTACTGTCTACCATGTAATTAGCATAACCCCTATCATGTCTTCCCTTTTTGTTAAGTCTGAATGTGTATCTTGTTTTCATATGGTTCCCTGTAATTATGTAATTAGCATGCCCCCCTGCTATTTTTCCTTTCCTTGGGTCTGATATGTCTTAAGTTCATGCTGAGACTCTAGCATGCTTATGTGTTCACAGGTCAATGTTTCTTACCTTGACCTGACCGTTATTACTTGCTCTTATCCAACTTTATTTTATTAGCTGTATGATTAGTGGCTTAGTTGTTAGCTGTCTAAAAGCTACGGTAAATAAAATCCTTTTTGAAAATAAACCACTAATCCGCCTTAGGTACTCTTTTAAGTCCGTGTAAGGCGGAGGGAATGAAGGGACCTGCAGGAGGCTGAAAAGTCGTAGTGCGCTAGCGCTAGCGAGTTAGCGCAACAACTTAGTGTCTTGTTTTATGCCTAAAACCTGCCTCTCCTCCTACTTGAATATTATGTGATCCTGATCCTATTAATCTGTGCTATTATGTGACAACTATATGGTAACTATGTGATAACTATAACTCTGCCTAACTCTAATATTTAATGTTATTTGTCCCCAGTCCCTTACCCCTGTTTGTGTTTGCTCTTTCATGGGTTCTTTTACCTGCTGGCTGTAGTTGTATTGCTTCTCTCTTTTATAAACTGTTTTACCAAAGTCCTTCATCACTTTCTGAAATCATCTTTTCAAAACTGTTATCTCAATTACTCTTTTCAAACTCAAACTCTCTTTTACAATCCAAGCACTTCCCACTACTCTTAGATTCTAGGTTCTGCCCCCTTCGTGTGAGCATTCCCTTGGGTACCTTGAGTACCCATTGAACTTTGACACACAAGGCTGGCACTCTACACTGCACTTACTCATCCTTGGCTAGGGTATCTGGGTGTGAGCACTGTCCAGGATCTTCTGAGGTCCTTAGAGACTATGACACACTTGGGTTGAAAACGTCATGGCATATGGCAAGTAGATCTGGTACTTGGGCCTACTGTTAGGCTCTCTATAGTACAACTTCTTGATTTTTTCTTATTCAGCTGTGTAATTCATGCTATACTGGTCTGTAATAATTATGTGTAAAAACAACTCCGGGTATGGATAGTGAAAGGGTGGGACTATGCATGCCTAGTATAATTTTGGGTAGAAAACATGCTTTAGGATTTATTTTACCTCTGTGTGCAATAGAGATCCTGCCTAGGACATGTTCGCATCACGTTTATTCATGTATCTCATCATATCCATGTTCACTTAGGGATCCATGATAGATATTAACCACTGCTTCGTTAGAAATGTTGTTCAAATAATTATAAGTAACTGCTTTAAAATACTGTCTCTGCATGCATAACTTACATATAGATATCCTGTTCTTAGGTGCATTATCATTATTTGCATTAGAAACCATGTATCTTAGGATCTACTTTCAGCATGTCTATATTTAAAGTTTGTTCTAAGTACTCAATTGAACGCCTATAAAGCATGTGTTAGGTTCACTAAATAAATAAAAATCGAACTCCCGTATAGTTCGTGTAGTTCACAATCTCGCTGAAAATCTGTTTCAACAGTTTGAAAAATGTTTTCTGCACTCTTTTCTAAATTTTAAAACTGGTGGCATCTTTACCATGCTATCTTTGCATTCTTAGATATCATGCATATATGACTTGCATCATCTCATTACCTATTTATTAAAATCAAGTTTAAAGACCTGCATTCCACTGATTTTATAAAATGGTAATCAGCATATGTCCGGACGCCTAGGAAAACCTTAGGCCCAATGTTTGCTAAAATCATAAATCAATTATCTTTTATACACTGCCTGTTGCTACAAAAAATGAGTTTTCTCTAAGAATCAATCATGCACGCCTTTTCTGGAACTCGTTAAAATCCTCTATTTGCTATTGTCTCCATATTTAGAATTCATGTTTTGCCTACAAACTACTAGGTTTTCAAAATCATTCACTCCTTTTCTGAAACGCATGAAAACCACTTTGTTTGCTACTGCCTTCACACTTAAAATTCCTGTTTTGCCTATGAACTACTTGTTTTTAAACTCATTCATTCCTTTTGCTAAAACTCATCAAAGCCTCTCTGTTTGCTATTGTTTTCACACTTAGACTTACTGCTTTTAGGTTCTGAAATCTGAGACTTCTTTGTGTTTGAGACGTGCTATTTACATGCCTGCTTTGTGGAGGGATATATGAGCTCTATAACTATTTATGTGCACCCCATATGTGCGAGTACTAACGGTTTTTCTACTTGTCATTTAGAATCTTATCCTTTTAAACCTAGGGGTTCATCCTGGTACTCACCTTGTAGGATTAGTAGTCCTAAACACCTTCCGGGAGTTATAGAATGGGACGGGTAATGGCACGCAATAAGCTTCGTGACCAACACGCATTTTAAATACCTTAGCGAGGTGGGAAGGGTAGAAGACGTATATGATGACCGGTGCGCTAATACCACGTGTAGCCCCTATTTGAGGAGTGACATACCGGGTATTGCATTGATGTGATCCGTATTACTTCAAACCAAGGACATTCTTTTTTAAATATTTTACTTTGATCCTTTTCAACTTTTAATAAAGACTTTTTATTTGTTCGAAATCCCCTCTTACATGAGCCTTGTTTGCTACTTGTTTATTGTCCAAAATTCACGAAACTATTTGGCTGGGACCCACAGTTGTGGATTTTGAGGGGTACCTAACACCTTCCCCTTAGAATAATTTCAAGCCCTTATCCAATCTCTGGTAATGCAAACTAGTATATGAGTTAGTTATTCTAGGTTCCCTAACGCACCATAAAATCGTTAGGTGGCGACTCTTCCTTAAACCTTTTCCTTTAAGGAGTTGTCCAGAATGTCATAAACTCGATCTCTCCGCACTTGAGTTTGCGAGGAGAAAAAGGGGGCGCGACAGGGTCGACAAGATGAGCCATTTCCGAGTCGACTTTCAAGATGATGATACTCCTCACAAGTGCCAAGTCCAACACATGTGGCACTGTAAGATCATAATGGAAAAGGACACGATTGAACCAGACATATACCACACAGGCTGTACACCTTTCTACTCAGCATGGTTAGAAGACAACTGGGATGGTCTAGGCAGGCAAGGGTTCATCCGAGGCCACAGGATCATAGATGAAAAGGTCGAGGCTCAGGTCAAGTATAATCAACTACGCAAAAGGATCCGTGAATGCGAGAACGAGCACCATGAGATATACGAAACCAACAAGAAGTTGATTAAAGAATGGAAAGACATGGTTGTCAGTGCCAATAGAAAGATGGGTTACTTGGAACGAGGCATAGTCGAGCTGGAGGGTAAGTTCATCAAGAGGGTTGAAGACTGTCAAAAGGCTGTGGGGAATGAAGGTGGACATCTAGCCAGATCATATCTACTGCTAGGACTTCGCGAGCCGGGGAACCTGTCGAAGGAATCAAGGATTCCGAATCTGGGGAAGGTCCTTCTGGGACCAAGTAGGATAGGATTTCCTTTTCGCTTTATCAATGTAATAAGGCCCATGTCTATTAGTGACTTTATTTCTTGTTCATTATTTTAGTATCGTTTTGGATTCGTCTATTTTTGCATTAATTCCGGCATTTAAGTTCTCCAAATAATTTGTCGCTAGGCTTACCTCGGGCACAACGAGTCTCCCAAATTAGGACATGCTTTACATTCTCGCACTATGTGTTTAATTATCGAAATACTTTTTCATAATCCTCATGGACTTGGCTACCTTTTGTTTTTGTTTTGTTTTCTTTCTTTTTATTATTATTCCCCTCCCCAAAGGTTAGTTCATGCATTCTGGCATCATCATCATACCTCACAAGATCCAGGGGCCCTCCACCCTCTCCTCCTCCTAGTCCTCCCAAAGGCAAAAGCAAAGGCAAAAATAAAATGGAAGATTCAGGTAACATCAGGAAAGATAACACATTTGAACGTGTAGAGGCCGCTGACGACCAGGGTATTCGAGTTCAGAATGAGACTATGTCACAGCTCGAACAGAAGTTGCTGAAGTTCCAGGAAGAGCTCGAGCAAGTCCAAAATTTGGCAAACATATCATTCACACTTAGTGTTCCAGACGTCAACCACCCCAACATCCAAAATCCTATACCTCCTCAAAACACCCCGAACAAGCAAAATCATCCCACAGCTCATCACCACACCACTCCACCAAAGAATCAAACTCTTCCAGCTGCCACAACCCAAGAAATACTCCCCTACTTATCCCAGAGCCACAAAACTCCACAAATGACCACCTCTACACCCATGCACCAGGCCATCACTACAACCCCATCTACGTGGAGACTATACCACACTCCACCCAACCCATCTCATACACACTTGAGTCTGGTGAAAAGGATTTGCTTATCAGAAATTTGGCTAAGGAACTTAAGAAGTTGACCAGCCGGGTTCAAGGTGTTGAGGGAAGCAAAGGAATCGAGGGGCTAAACTATGAAGACCTCTGCATATAGCCCGATGTCGAACTGCCCGAGGGGTACTAACCTCCTAAATTTGAGATGTCCGATGGTACAGGTGATCCGAGGGTCCATTTGAGGACCTACTGTGCAAGCTGGTTGGAGTAGGGAAAGACGAAAAGATTCGCATGAAGCTGATCATGAGTAGCTTGACAAGAGATTCTCTGTCTTGGTACATCAGCCAAGACCCCAGGAAATGGTCGAATTGGGTAAGCATGGCATCTGACTTCATGGATAGGTTCAGGTTTAATACAGAGAATGCACCAGATGTGTTCTACATTCAGAATCTAAAGAAGAAGACTACAAAAACTTTCCGCGAGTATGCTACTCGCTGGAGGTCTGAAGCTGCTAAGGTCAGGCCTGCCTTAGACGAGGAACAAATGAATAAGTTCTTTGTCCGATCTCTCAAGATCCACAATACTATGAGCGGTTGATGGTGATTGAGAACCATAAGTTCTCTGATATTATCAACTTGGGTGAGAGAATTGAGGAGGGAATCAAAAGCGGTATGGTCACCAACTTTGAAGCCTTACAAACTACAAATAAGTCCCTAGAGTCTGACGGTGTGGCCAAGAAAAGGGATGTGGGAGCCGTGATGGTTTCATAGAGAACCAAATCTCCACTAAAATATCAAACCTACCAAACACCTCCATTTCTAAAAACTTACCAAGCACCCTCACCCTCATACCAAGCACTACCACCAACATATCAGTCACCCCCACCACCTACCTATCAACCTACTTCACCCAGATATTCCAAGCCTGATCATGTTTACCATACCTATAACTCTCAACCATCCCACTATCAGTCACCCCCTGCTCGCCAAAACTTTACTAGACCTCGGTCCAATTTTGATCGCAGACCTCCTAAACAATATACTGCTATTGCTGAACCCATTGATCAACTGTACGAAAAACTAAAGGCTGCTGGTTATGTCACCCACATCCCTGTCGTGACCCCTAAGAATCCTTCCCAGTGGGTTAACCCAAACAAGTCTTGTGCATACAACTCTGGCATGAAGGGACACACGATTGATGAATGTCGCTCCTTGAAGGATAAGATACAGTCCTTAATCGACAACAAAGTCATTATAGCAAAGGAATCCACTCCCAATGTCCACAACAATCCACACCCAGACCATAAGGGTGGAGGCATCCACATGGTCGATTGGGTTGATCATAGAAGGTGATGAAGAAGCCAGTGGTTACTCTCAATCCAATCATAGTCCAGATTCATCCATCTGGAGATGCTGAGGTAGATGTGTCAGTACCTTTTGAGTTTGAACCAGCACCACCTCCAAAGACGTATGCGCTGTTTGAGGTCGAAGTTATGCCACCTGCAAATTCGCCTTCGCCATTTGAGATTGCAATCATGCCACCTATTAAGACGCATGTTCCATTCGAAGTGAGGGTAGCTGCACCAATCACGGTGGCGATATCAACCACACTGCCTTTCTACACTAATGGTGTACCATGGGACTATGTAGCTGAGGCAAGAAGGAAAGGAAAAGTCAAGATTGAAGAAGCTACTACGGCATAGGGAATGACGAGGACCGATAGATTTTATACGCCTGAACACTTGGCTGAATAAAGCAAACAGGCTTCCAACATGCCACCCATTATTGAGACAGGCCCAGATGACCTTTGGAGGAAGGTACATGCCAAAGAGTACTCTGTGATTGACCAGTTGAACAAGACACCAGCTCAAATATCTATTATTTCCTTGCTGCAAAATTCAGAGACACATAGAAATTCTTTGATGAAGGTACTCAATGAAGCATACGTGCCAAACAACACCGCCAGTTGAGAAATGGACAATATGGTGGGTCAAGTGCTGGAGAGTCATAAGATTAATTTTCACGAGGACGAGCTGCCGCCCGAGGGGTTGGGTCATAACAAAGCCCTGCACATCACTGTGCAATGTGAAGACTATTTCATCACTAGGATTCATATCGATGGGGGATCCAGTCTCAATATATGTCCATTGACAACGCTCAAGAAATTGGGCAAAGGGCTGTACAAGATAAGAGAAGGGTCGATAAATGTGAAAGGTTTCAATTGTTCGCAGAGGTCCACCATCGGCGAAATCAGTCTCTTCTTGCAAATGGGGCCTACATGGTTCGAAGTCGACTTTTAGGTGATAGACATATCGGTGTCCTAATATGTGCTACTAGGACGGCCATGGATACATGCCTCTGGAGCCGTGGCATCGACGCTGCATCAAGAAGTGAAATTCGAATGGAACCATCAAGAAGTAATCATCGACGGAGGCGGGAGCAATATTTACAGTCGCCAGACCATTCCAGTAGTTGAAGGTAGAAGGAAGCTGGGTGGAGAAACTTACCACCATATTGAACGAGTCAATGCCATAGACAAAGACAAATTGTGGGATAGTAAAATAGCAAGCATGATGAACTGGAGAGGATACGAGCTAGGTAAAGGGCTCGACAAGAACTTTCAAGGGATCTCCAAGATGATACAACTCAAGTGCCATGGCACCACTTTCGGGCTAGGATACAAATATACATGGGAAGAGTTCAAGAACTGGTCGCCACCCTGGAGCGGTCCTTATTACCCATTAGAGCAACCAATACCGTATCCAGAGCAGACCTTCCAGTAGGCCGATGTTATATGGGGGTCAGAGGAAGAAGAAGCACTTGCGGCGTTGAGGAACTTATTCTTGGAAGACGATAACATGGATTGATGTGTCATTTTTGAGGAGGAGGGGGAGGAAGGCCCTTCCATCCAGGCCGTGAGCAGAGGATCATATTTCATGAATTGGACTATCAGAACAGCCAGGGCCCGACGAGCCTCGGGGTAGCAAGGCTAAACAAGCATTCTTCATTTGTTTTACTAAATGATTTTCTTTTCGCACTTTTTCTATTCCTGCAATAAGAGCTTCGGTGTTCAAAATGTTTGTTATATTTATCAAAAGCACTTTTATGTTTTATGAATCTATATTTATTATTATCATTTTTCTCTCATTACTAGCTATAAAACATTACTATTACTTGTCTTGATGTACCGATGACTATAACATGTAACGTGACAATGCAACAAACGGACGTCTATTCAGAAGAAGAAGATGATATACCTGACGAAATCATCAAAGAAGTCGAGAATTTTTAGAACAGACCTAAGTCCAACCTGGATGAGACCGAGGTTGTCAGCTTGGGAGATTCAGAGAATGTCAAGGAAACTCGTATCAACATTCAATTGTGGCCGTCAGAGAAGAAGGAATACACATAATTTTTGAAGAAGTGTGAGGACATATTCGCATGGTCGTACGACGACATGACTGGTCTGAGTACATCCATCGTTGCTCACACATTACCAACCAATCCAATGTGTTCGTTGGTAAAGCAAAAGCTCTGAAGGTTCAAGCCTGACATGAGTTTGAAAATCAAGAAAGAAATTACCAAGAAAATCAACGCTAAGGTTCTCAGGGTAGTGGAGTATCCGACATGGTTAGCTAACATCGTGCCATTGCCAAATAAAGATGGGAAGGTCAGAGTCTGTGTCGACTATCGGGATCTCAATTGGGCTAGTCCGAAAGACAATTTCCCTTTGTCGAACCTACACATCCTAATTGACAATTATGCTAAGCATGAACTTCAGTCGTTCATGGATTTCTTCACTGGATACCACCAGATCTGGATGGATGAGGAAGATGCTGAAAAAATGGCTTTCATTACGCCATGGGGAGTTTACTGCTACAAGATGATGTCGTTCGGCCTAAAGAATGCTGGGGCCACCTATATGAGAGATATGACCACTATCTTCCATGATATGATAAACAAGGAGATCGAAGTATATGTGGATGATGTTATTATCAAGTCCAAGAGAGATACCGACCACATAGAAGATCTGATAAAATTCTTCAATAGGTTGCGGAAGTACAATCTGAAACTAAACCCCACAAAGTGTGCATTCGGGGTCCCTGTTGGGAAATTGCTCGGGTTCATTGTCAGCCGTCGAGGGATAGAATTGAATCCGTCAAAGGTCAAAGCCATTCAAGAGTTACCACCTCCAAGGAACAAGAAAGATGTGATGAGTTTCCTGGGACGCCTTAACTACATCAGTCGGTTCATAGCACAGTCTACAGTTATATGTGAGCCGATCTTCAAGATGCTGAAGAAGGATGCCGCGACCAAATGGATCGATGACTGCCTAAAAGACTTCGACAGAATTAAGGAGTACCCATCAACACCGCCAGTCTTGGTACCAGCTGAGCCAGGTAGACCTTTGCTACTCTACCTTGCAGTGTTGGATGGAGCTTTTAGCTGCGTTCTGGGGTAGCATGACGAAACAGGGAGAAAAGAGTAGGCTATTTATTATCTGAGTAAGAAGTTCACTCCATTCGAGGCCCGGTACTCTCTATTGGAATGTACCTGTTGTGATTTGACTTGGGTAGACCAGAAGCTGGGGCATTAATTTTGTGCCTACACAACATATCTCATATACAGGATGGACCCCTTGAAGTACATCTTTCAGAAACCCATGCCCACTAGCAAGCTCGCCAAGTGACAAATCCTGCTGAGTGATTTCAACATTGTCTATGTGACTTAGAAAGTGGTTAACAGACAAACGTTGGCATATCATCTTGCTGAGAACCCTGTGGATGGAGAATACGAACCCTTGAAAATGTATTTTCCCAAAGAAGAGGTATCATTCGTAGGAGAAGATATTGCGGAATCCTATGATGGTTGGAGAATGTTTTTCGATGGAGCGGCGAACTTTAAAGGAGTTGGCATTGGAGTTGTCCTTATATTGGAAACTGGTCAACATTATCAGGTATATGCTAAACTCAGATTCCCCTGCACCAACATTATGGCAGAATATGAAGCATGTATCTTAGGGCTCAACATGGCCATTGACATGAATGGTCATGAATTGTTAGTAATTGGTGACTTAGACTTGCTTATACACCAAGTACAAGGAGAATGGGCTACCATGAATTCCAAGATACTGTCGTATCTGCACCACGTGCAGGAATTGAGAAAGAGGTTTATAAAGACGGAATTTTGACACATCCCCAGAATTCAAAACGCGTTCGCTGATGCCCTGGCCACTCTGTCATCTATGATACAACATCCATATAAGAATTTCAATGATCCTATTCTAGTGAATATCCATAGCCAGCTAGCCTACTGTGCCCATGTTGAAGAAAAAGCAGACGGAAAACCTTGGTTCTATGATATCAAGGAGTACTTGGCAAAGGGAGAATACCCATAACTTTCAGATCACGTTCGGAAACGCACACTTTGGAGATTGTCCAACAACTTCTTTCATAGTGGAGGAATCCTGTACAGGAGAACTCCCGATTTGGGACTATTGAGATTTGTTGATTCAAAGGAAGCCTCTAAATTACCTGAGGAGATACATGCTGGGAACTGCGGCCCGCATATGAATGGCTTTGTTTTGGATAAGAAGATACTCAGAGCAGGTTATTTTTGGATGACTATGGAAACATACTGCATCTAGTACATCTGGAAATGCTACCGCTGTCAGGTACATGCAGAAATAATAAAGGTGCCTCCAAATGAGCTCAATTAAACAAGCTCACCATGGCCATTCGCCGCCTAGGGCATGGACGTTATTGGACCAATCGAGCCTACCGCCACCAACGGACACATGTTCATCTTGGTAGCAATCGATTACTTCACTAAATGGGTTGAAGCAGCATCCTACAAAGCGGTGACTAAGAAAGTCATGGCAGACTTTGTCTGTAACTGTATTGTTTGTCGGTTCGGAGTTCCAGAATCAATCATCACCGATAATGGTTCCAATCTCAACAGTGACCTGTTGAAATCTATGTGTGAGACCTTCAAAATCAAGCACAAGAATTCCACAACCTATAGACCTCAGATGAATGGAGTTGTAGAAGCTTCCAACAATAACATCAAGAAGATATTAAGGAATATGATAGAAAAGCACAAGCAGTGGCATGAGAAGTTATCATTTGCTTTATTGGGATACCGCACCACAGTCCGCACATTCCCGCTGAGGTAGAAATTCCTTCCCTAAGAATCATACAAGAAGCTGAGCTTAGCGATGCAGAGCAGGTAAAGAGCTGTTATGAGCAATTAGCCCTCATAGACGGGAAAATGATGAATGCAGTATGTCATAGTCAACTTTATCAAAATAGAATGACCCAAGCTTTTAACAAAAGGGTCAAGCCTAGACAGTTCACACCGGGGCAGCTAGTGTTAAAGAAGATCTTTCCACACCAAGATGAAGCCAAAGGGAAATTCTCTCCCAACTGGCAAGGTCCATACATGGTTCACCGAGTGTTGACAGAAGGAGCACTTATACTTGCAGAAATGGATGGAGAAGTCTGGCAAAAGCCAATCAATTCAGATGCAGTCAAACGCTATTATGTGTAATCTTTATGCTTTATCAATGATGTAAATTGAACTACGCATGACCCGATTCCCGTTTAAGAGGGGATACGTAGACAGCCCTATGGGGTCGGTCACAATTCAATAAAAATTCTATTTTCCCCCGCAATTGGAAACCGGGGCAGAATTTTGAGGAGGACCCTCAAAATTTCGAAGCAAATTCAGCCGATCGCCGCATGTGCCAACCCATCAAACTGGGGCAGAATTTTGAGGAGGACCCTCAAAATTCCATAGCAGGAGAGAATGCAATGTCTTGGACCGCGTCACGGTCGTCGGTTCATCTAAACTATTTTAAAATATATATTTATACTATATCTTTACAAATCATGCATACTTATTCTTGAAAACAACTTTGTTTAGCAAACACTACCCCAATGATATGAACAGTATCATCAGATTAAGCGGAACGAGTCCAACAAAGCCAGGGGGATACGAACTAACCTTACCCATTTACAGAACTCACGATTTTTCTTTGGATGCAGGCACGAAGATTGCAAAAGCCCAAAATTCACTGTCTGCCCGAAGGGAAAACATTGTTCAAATTCTCAAAGCCGTCGCACTTGCCGACATTTATTATCAGCACAAACAAACAATGCTCTGTAGTCACAATACTCACAATGATCACAATACCACAATCTACTATAAGCTAAGAATCTCTACTGTCATTTATTTAATCTGCATAAGTCTACCTTTCTGCCTTCCATCTGCATAAGGCTACCTTTCTGCCTTCCGAGACTAAGCTAGTCTCCATCTACATGAGGTTAAGCTCTACCTCCATCTGCATAAGGCTACCTTTCTGCCATCCGAGACTAAGCTCTGTCTCCGTCTGCATGAGGTTAAGCTCTACCTCCATCTGCATAAGGCTACCTTCTGCCTTCCACTTGCATAAGGCTGCCTTTCTGCCTTCCTACCTGTATGAGGCTAAGCTCTACCTCCAATTTACCTTTTCATCGAGACTAAGCGCTGTCTCTAAAGCACTATTTACTTCGCCTTTATTTCGGGCTAATCTCTTCCCTTCAATTCAAAAGACAAAGCTCTATCTTGCCAGCATCATATTACTGCATTTCATGGGCTGAAATATCGCCACCTTGTCCAAAGGCGTCATCGTTCGGAGGCACCATCTTCATAGCTCTAGAACATCATGTCATGGGGATCTCTCTCTATTTTGCATATCATTATTCAAAGGCATCATCCTTCGGAGGCACCATCTTCATGGCCCGAGAACATCATTTCATGGCCTGCGAATCATTCATCAAACAATTCATGGCCCAGGACATCATGGTCTGAGGACGTCATCCCTAACCGTCCGAAGACAACATTTATAGTCCGACGGGAACTTGCATCATGTTTAAATTTACGCACAATATATGCTTGCATTATTTATTTGTAGGTAATATGACAATCAACTACTACCCTAGCAGGAGCAGTCCCGCTCCAGTTCACCTAACCACTCCCGTAAACCGTTCACTCATCCAACCCCATATGTTGCGTCCGTTCTTGTAAAAACTTCACCAGTATACTTCGCCTATGACTCCTGAACTACATACAACTTGATTCCTGTAAAACCAGGGATATGTAGGCAACTCAGAAGCCAGAGTGCGGCCTAAATCTCATCAAACCATTTCGCTCGGTCAAAATTGGCCATCATATCTTTACCCGACAACTCTTTCATCCTTCGCGGGTAAAGATGGGCAGTTGTTGATACCCAATTTTTCCTCAAATTCTTTTAAATTTGCATATATACCTTCTTCATAACAATTGGTATTTTTCTATAATTTTCCCATATTTTTATTAATTTATTTTTAATTTATCTAATATCTTATTCTTAATAATTAATTATAAATTTGCATTAAAAGTGATATTAAAAGCATTTCTTGACTTAATATATTATTTTTGGTCCTATTAAGATCAAATTATTTCACAACTAGCCAAATTGGCATGTTTTGGCGATAATTGCAATAACTTTGCAATTATAGCCTAATCATGTGTTTTATGCTATGTTTACTCAATAATTAGCCATTTTATATTTTTATTACTAATTAATCATTTTAATTTAATTTTAATAAGCATCAATTTTTTTAAAATAATTATAGCTATTTTTATAAATTATTAATCTATTTTAATTGGGTATTTAATAGTTAGCCACTTTTATTTAAATTCTAGCCTAATTAAACCCGGAACCCTGACCAAATTAATTAACCCAATACCCAAGCCCAGACCTAAATCCTACCCGGCCCAAGCACATGTTAATCTGAATCGTTGATTAATTCAAATCAACGGTCCAGATTCCCCCTTACCAAAATAAAACCTACACGACTACCCCCCCCCCCCCCCCCCCCCCCCCCCCCCCCCCACCCCCC